>MJUU01049446.1:0-10548 GCA_002080025.1 Modiolus philippinarum
GAAGCCTGTCTCAACTAGACCCTGACTGAACAGGAAACCTGTTATAACAACAAGACCCTGGCTGAACAGGACACCAGTCTAAACCAGACCCTGACTGAAAGGAAAATTGTCTAAAGAAGACCCTTACTGAACAGGAAACCTGTCTAAACCAAACCCTGAGTGAAAAGAAAGCCTGTCTAAACTTAACATCTTGTAAAGTCTCATTGTACATATATCTATACTTTTACATACTGAAAGTGCATAAACTGCATAACTGTGTAACCAGCAAAACATCCAAGATGGCAGCCTATTGGAAACATAGTTTAACATTGGATATTTAGGAGAACACACTAGAAAGATCTTCTCCTCTAAAACTTTTTACCCAATATATACATGAATTCACACTTGGCATTTTGTCTCTGAATGACCTCATAATTGTCTCCAAATAACCTTTTGATGTTGTGGAACAATCAAGTTTTGAATTATGATGTCATATTTTACTTCTGTGATTTAGGAATTTTTGGAACCACTGTGAAATGAAAAACAATGGTGGACCAAAGTGAAAATATGTCTATTAGAACCTAACTAAGTCAAAAATGTTCCTTAGATCGTCCTTTTGAAAAAAGATATATGGCAGGTCAGTACCTCAACCAAGATGGCTGATTGATTGATTGATTGAATATTGTTTAACGTCTACTCAGCAATATTTCAGCTATATCAAGACGAGAACAAGTTTGTTAATAAATAATCACTTTGGGGTAGGGAAAGGGCCATGGGACGGGAAATTCTGACTGCCACTGGAAAAGTAGGATGAAATCGTCAAGGGCGGGGAATTTAGCCTTGTAGCCGATCACCTAAGGATCACCCCAAAAAGAGCTTGCTACAAGGGTTCTTTAACATGCAGGAAGCGTGGCATTTCTTCCAACACATGGACCTGAGTTTACATCCCATCCGAAAGATGGGTTGAGTATTTATTAATCCCGCACAACCACAGAATGGGTCCTATTTCTATATCCCGGGACCCTCGGGGTCAGCCTCCGTTTAGGAGGGGTCACACCCCGCAAGCCGGAGAAACTAGGTCCTATTTCTATATCCCGGGGTTCCCTCGGGGTCCTCTGTTAGGAAGACTCATACTCTAAGCTCAGAGGATGCTGCGGGCCTATTCATAAACCGGGACCGCGCACGGCACAAGATGGCTGATAATGGGGAACATAGTTAACATTGTACCCTAGGGAAAACACATTTAAAGATCTCCTTTGAAACTACTAGTTCAATTAGAACCAAACTTAATCACAATCCTTTAATGGGTCCTCCTGAAAAGAGTATACCTCTTCAAAGATAACTGCTAGCAGGAAACATAGTTTTACATTGAACCATATGGAAATTCAAAAATCTTCTCGTAATGTACTAGTCCAATAAAAACCAAACTCCTGTTTCTGTTATAGTCCTTCTAGAGTAACCTTAGACCAATTTAATTAGCTATTTGGCTACAAATTTTACAGTTTGTCAACTAAAATGCTGTTCGAAAACTGTAGAATTGGTTAAAAAATTGATCAATTGATACTTACCTCAGCATTGTGTTGTTTTAGGTGATAAATTAAGTTACAGTGTGAGCATTTATAAACTGGATTTTTTATTTCTAATACAGAGGTGAATTTATGATTTTGATTATTTCAAACAAAATTTTAAAACAGTGAAAATTTTTGTTTTAACATATATAATCAGTTTAACATTTTTATTTATGGTTAATTCACATTCTTTTGGAGATACTGTAAACCATTTTTAGTATTATTTTGGTATAAAACAGAAAATCAGTAATTTGGCCATAGGAGAAAATAAAGGAGTATGTATGGTAAGGGTTATATATGGCCCCTAAAATTAAGGCCCTTATTTTCCATAAAATAATGTCTCAAAATATAATTCAATATCAGTATTTAATAAACTGTGACTAGTTTGGGAAAAATCCTATGACTAGTTTTGGAAAAATCTTTTTTGTTTGTAAAAAAAAAAATCCAAAATCCGACAATTATTAGCATTTTCACAAAAATGAAATGACCAAAATTCATACATATTTCAGCACAGGAACCATAGAGCGCATGCCTGTGCCAATGAGATTGTTGCATGAAAAGGTGGCAATTTTATATACATTCAACATATCCAAAAATCTCATTGGCACAAGCATGCGCTCTGTGTTATCTGTGTCGAAACGTAACCAAAAATTGACGAAAATTTGTCGATTTTCATCAAATCTGGAAGAAGCATGACATTTGTGACGTCACTATCAGGATTTTATGACGTTACTGCACCAATTTACGTAAGTTTTGATTTAAGCAATATATCAACTGTAATATACCAAGTGAAGTTTAAACGAAAACTGCGTTTGAAAATATAGCTAGATCTGGGGGCCACATATGCCTCTTATCGTACATACTCCTTCACCAAGAGAGGTAATAGTACACCATTAATAAAACAGTGTTTTTCATATTGTCCCCCTTAAACTGTAGACTTGCCACAAGTCTCTCTATAAGTTATAGTCCCTTTAAAAAAATATTTGCTATGAAAATGTATTGAATACTATCAAACACCTGTTTACTATCCAGCTGCTGTACAGAGTACTCTGCTCTGTACGGCAGCTGGATAGCTTCGTATGCATATCAAAATTTGTAAGAGTAAATATCATTTACTTACTTTTATTCATAAACTATTTTAAAAACGATACAAAGTCTTTGCAAAATTAAAAACAGACAATTACCTCATCTAGGAAGGCTATCATTAAATATGAAAATAGTTCAACATGCTTAATAACCAAACACACAAAAAATTACTTCCAGAGGTGGGTATCAACTACTAAATTTGGTAAACCAATTCTACAGTTTTTTAGCAGCAATTTAGTTGTCAATCTGTAGAATTGGTAGCCAAATGGCCAATAAAATTGGTCTAAGCTTATACATTTACTTGAAGGACAGTAAATATTTCTATTAAAAAATTGATGGGTGTTCCATGGAACACTTGTGTCGCCTGCACTACAGAAGAGCCATTTTTGGTCCAGTGAAGCTCTAAAATATGCAAAATTAAAATTTTAATTATTATGTGCATGTCTAGATTAGGAGAAAAACATATTCTGCAAATTTGGTTAAGAATATGAATTACAGTTTTAAGGACTTGCAGATTAACAATCTGATTTAACACATGAGCTTAGTGGCTTGGCAAACCTTTAGAATCGGTAAAAAAAATCTAAGTATAATGTGCATAACCAGACCTGTTATACAACATATACTGAAAATTAGGTTGGAATCTGACGGACAGTTGTGAAGGAGTCAAAGATTAAAAAACCCAATTAACAAATGAGCTATTTTGGCTCTGTTAACCTGTTAAATCTGTAAAATCAAAATTTTAAATATCGGGTGTGCAACTATATCAAGTAATCAATGTATTCTGAAAGGGGGGTTGGAATATGATTTACAGTTTTGAAGGAGTTCCACATAAACAAACAGAATTAACAAATGAGCTATTCTGGCTCAGTTAACCTCTAAAACTGCAAAATCAAAATTTTAAGTATCAGGTGCACAACTACATCAGTTGAACAACATATCCTGCAAGTTTGGTTGGAATCTGACTTATAGTTGTGATGGAATTGGGGATTATCAAACCAGAATATCAACTGAGCAATTTGGCTCTGTTAACCTCTAAAATCTGTAAAATCAAAATTCTAAGTATCAGGTGCACAACTACATCCAGTGATTAACTTATCCTGAAAGTTTTGTTAGAATCTGACTAGCAGTTTTGAAGGAATTGCGGATTCAAAACCAACAGACTCACAAATGAGCAATTTTGGCTCTGTTAACCTCTAAAATCTGCAAAATCAAAATTCTAAGTATCAGGTGCACAACTACACCAGTTAAACAACATATCCTGAAAGTTTGGTAGGAATACGACAAGTGGTTTTGAAGGAGTTGTGGATTCAAAAACTGTCGGGACGACGCAGGACGACGACAACGATGCAGTACGACGACGCCGATACAGGACGACGACGACGACGTAAGATGACGGATAGTAATCCCTATGTGTCGACTCTGCTTACAGCAGGCGACACAAAAAGGTATTCCACAGGTCAACACCTTAATGGCGTCAAGTTGGAACATTATTAACCTTGAACCCTATGGAAATACATTCAAAATGTTGGGTATTGAATCCACTTGTCCAAGTGGAACCAAACTTGATTACAACAGTCCTTTTAGTCCCCTTAAAAATTCTGTCTGGCAGTTGTGCACCCAATTCAAGATGGCAAGCAGTGGGGAAGGGGTGTTGAATTCACATTACATATTATTTCTCAAAGGCAAATGCAGTATACTGTGACTATGAATTATTTCTTGCAAAAGTTTTAAGAATATAGTATAAATCAAAACATATTCCAATAAACAAGACAAAGCAGGATACATTATAAAATACAATGCACTCAAAAGAATGGACCCCATGTTTCTCACTTTTGAGACAGAACAGTTACTATTTTTAGCGGTGTGAGATTTCCTTTTCTTGTACCCCCGGGTACAAGACAGAATTTACCAAGCAACGTATTCTGACGTCATTGACGTTGCTTAGGAATGACGGATGACAAGAACGGCATGGTGGTGAATAAATCGTAGTTTGTGATTACAAAAGTGAGAAAATAAATCAAACACCGTTGAAAATGCAAGATTTAGAAATCTCAGACACCCTCGGGTAAGATTTCAATGGTTCTCTGACTCGGCAAGCCTCGTCAGAGAAATATTGAAATCTTACCCTTGGGTGTCTGAGATTTCTTGATCTTGCCTTTTCACCGGTGTTAGATTCATATAATCTTCTATCCTGCAATGTAAAATGCATACCTGTAATGCACTCCAGCATATGTACTTCATTTTGATACTCTGTCAATCCTGCATGATTGTCAAGTAAATGAATTCGCCAGTTTTTAGAGCAATTTAGGTTGCAGTTCAAATCAAGGATACAAAAGTCCTCTCACTTGAGAAAATATTTAGACAACAACAATAATTGTACAATTTGTAGATCTATGGTGGAATTTACATCACAGTCGTAATCCAATTATTCAGAAAGACAATTTTTGATTTTTGATATTTATCATTAAAACTCATTTCAGAATGTGATAAAATAGTAATTGCTGTTTTGATCCACTTATTTTTTAGCTTTGCAGATTTGCTGCCATTTTCAAGACTGTTACCAACAAAGAAAAATATGAAAACAAAGAAAGACCAAGCATTTATTAGACAGCTTACTAGCAAGATAATAGAGGAATATAAAAATCAAGATTTAAGTGGTAATTCTTAATTTACAATCAATTAAAATCTCAGTTTTACATTCATGATGGCAATAGCTGATCTTTGATTTGTTTTATACATTTGAATTTACAGAATTATTTCATTAAGCAATATTCTATTTGGAAATAAAAACTACTCTTTGGAAAGAATGTTTATGATTTCATTAAACACAGTAATACAAATGTAAATGTCTTATTATACCCCCCGCAAACAAAGTTTGGGGGGGTATATAGGAATCACCCTGTCTGTCTGTCTGTCCGTCCGTCTGTCCGTCCGTCTGTCCGTCTGTCCACACTTCTCGTAAGCGCAACTCCTCTTAAACCACTTGAAGGATTTTGATGAAACTTTACACAAAGGAAGGACACTATATGGAGATGTGCATGAAGGAATATAATTATTGTTCAAAACCAGGAAGGGGAGATAATTGGACTTTGACTTTTCATTAATTCCCCATTTATGGGTTACCTCGTAAGCGCAACTCCTCTTAAAACATTAGAAGGAATTTAATGAAACGTTACACAAAGTAAGAACACTATATGGAGATGTGCATGAAGGAATATAATTATTGTCTGAAACCAGGAAGGGAGATAATCTGACTTTGACTTTTTGTTGATTCCCCATGTATGGGTTACCTTGTAAGCGCAACTCCTCATAAACCACTAGAAGGAATTTAATGAAACTTTACACAAAGTAAGAACACTATATGGAGATGTGCATGAAGGAATATAATTATTGTCAGAAACCAGGAAGGGGAGATAATTTGACTTTGACTTTTCATTGATTCCCTTTGTCAGGGTTACCTCGTACGCACAACTCCTCTTAATTCACTTGAAGGATTTTGATGAAACTTTAGACAAAGGAAGAACACTATATGTAGATGTGTAAAATGTAAAATAACCCTAACCCAGGCTGAAAAAGGGGGAATTTTATATTTGTCTGATTTAGACAGAGTGTTTTCATTGGAACCCTTGTGAAAATTTCTTTCTTGAAGATTATATCATTGTGTCCATACTTGTATTGTGTCTGCAATTGTACTGTGTCCACACCAACTTAATTTTGCACTTACCATATCGATTCAGGGTTCAATAAGCGGGGGGTATATTTGGCTGCCATTCGGCGACAGCTCTTGTTTGTTTAGTTGCTACAGTATGTTAAGTGTGTGTTTGTGTTTTCAATTACTTATAAGTTATTTTTTCTGTACACATACATTTGAGGTCATTTCTTATAATTTCTCCAATGATATGTGAATCTTAAACCAGTTCTGACCCATTTGATAAATTTTCATATTCAAAGTATGTTGAATGAAGCCCAGTGCTATTTCCTGCCAAATCTATTCAGAAAACAGTTCTTGGTGTTTATCATATATCATAAGATAATAAAGATTACACCACTTTATCCTGATTATAACCAAATTTTATCCACTCTTGATAGTTAAATTTAATTTTTTATGCCCGCCTATGATAGTAGGGGGCCATATAGTGTTAGAGTTGTCCGTCCGTCCGTCCGTTCGTCCGTTCGTCTGTCCAAATGTCAAGGTATATTTGTTCCGCCAAACAGAAGTTCCCTTGGAAGGAAATATCATAAACATTGATATCATATTTCTTCTTTTGGGAACATCTGTTATATAACGTTTATTCCGTTAGGAACAAATACTGTAATATTTGTTCCTTTGGAAAAGATATTCTATAATATTTTATCCTTTTGGAACAAATGTTACGACAGAACTTCTGTTCCATGACACCAAGCCAGGTTTACCTACAGGTTTAAGTTTTTTTTTCTGGGAAGGATGTATGCTATTATCATGAAACTTTATCATACCCCACGCAACGAAGTTGCTGAGGTTATAATGTTTTTGACTGGTCCGTCCGTCCGCAGTCTGTCCGTCCGTCAGTCCGTCCGTCAGACCATCCATCTGTCAGTCCTGTTCTTGTCACTGCAACTCCTCTGTAACCGCTTGACGGATTGCTTTCATATTTGGTAGGATTGTTGGTCATGATGTGTAGATGTGCATACTATACCGCCATATTGATCGGATAGTTTTTGTGGGAGTTATGGGACTTAGACTATTTTCAGGTAAAACAGCAAGTATCATATTGTCACTGCAACTCCTCTGAAACCGCTTAATGAAGTGCTTTCATATTTGGTAGGATTGTTGGTCATGATGTATAGATGTGCATACTTTACTGCTTTATTGATTTGATTATTTTTGTAAGAGTTATTTGACTTAGACTATTTTCAGCTAAAACATCAAGTATCATCTTGTCACTGCAACTCCTCTGAAACCGCTTAATGGATTGCTTTCATATTTGGTAGGATTGTTGGTCATGATGTGAAGATGTGCATACTATACTGCCTTATTGATCGGATTATTTTTATGGGAGTTATTGGACTTAGACTATTTTCAGCTAAAACAGCTAGTATCATCTTGTCCTGAGTAATTTCCCTTTAAAATCTGACTGTTTTCAAATCTTCTTTGGTTTACTTTTCTTTTTTAAGTTTAAGAGAAATTCCCTGCTATCACTTTATTAAAAACAATTATTTGTTACATAATCAAGAGTAAAAAAGGTGTTTTTATACAAATTTTTACAATTTTTTGCAAAAATACTTCCATAATTTTTACTTATTTCACATTGTAATAATTTGAGTATATAAATGTATATTGTGTCCTACATTGGTCAATGTTTGCCTTCAATTTAGATATCTTTCTTAGATACTGTAGTAGAAGTTTTTCGTCTTCATAGTCTGAATGGACTCTACTATTTGCTATCACAGTGTCTTGGGTCTGTCAGTCAAACACTTTTCATTCAAATGTCTTCTCTGAAACTGTTGGGCCAATTGGAACCAAACTTGGTCACAATAGTCCTTAGGTGGTCCAAGTCAACACTCCATCCAAGATGGCTGCCAGTTGGATCTTTGTCGAAAAATGGACTCTATATTCCAAGATCTCTGAAACTACTGGGCCAATTTGAACCAAACTTGGTCACAATGGTCCTTATAGGTGGTCCTTTTTAAAAGAAATGTCTGGCAAGACTGTATATATCGAAGATGGCCGCCAGCGGGGAACACAGTTTTAACATTGGACCCTACGGGAAAGCATTCAAAGATCTTCTGAGGCGATTGGAACTAAACTTGGTCACAATAGTCCTTGGGTGGTCCCCTTGAAAAATTGTGTCAGGCAAGTCCGCATGTCATCTAAGATGCCCCCCCCCCCAGTGGGGAACTTTGTCAAAACTTGGACAATATTGCAAAAATCTCCTTTGAAAATACTTGGCCAATTGGAACCAAACTTAGTCACAATGGTCCTTAGTTGGTCTCTTTTAAAAAATGTGTTCGGCAAGTCCACATCATATTCAAGATGGTGATGGTGAATGAAAGGGGAACATGGTTTTAACATAGGATCCTATAAGGAAACATATTCAAAGATGTTCTCCTCTGAAAGCACATGGCCAATTGGAATCATACTTGATCACAGTGGTCCTTTCTTGGTCCCCTGCACAAAATGTGTCCAGCATGTTCACATAGCATCCAAGATGGCAGTCAGCGGTGAACAGTTTAACCTTGGATCCCATTGGAAATCATTTCAAGATCTCCTCTGAAAATACTAGGCCAATTGGAACCAAAGTGAGGCACAATGATGCTTAGATGGCCTTCTTCAAGAAGGTGACAGTCAGTCTACGCCCCATCAAAAATAGCTGGGGAATATAGTTTAATTTTGGATCATATAACATCAATGTCTATCAACAAACTTGAAATTAAGACCCTTAAACATTTGGATTATTTTGACTACCGTAATTGTGTCAGCCATGGCCCAGGTGAGCAATACAGGCTCTTGGGAGCCTCTTGTTATGTATAATATTGCTTATAGGATATTTTTTAGTTCAATAATGCAGGATTTTCTGATATGTGGAGACATGGGGTATGTGAGCTTGCTCACTAAGGTTCTTTAATATAAATATGAAAAAGAAAGGAAATGGGGTAAATGTCAAGGAGACAACATCCCATATCCAGGTTAAAACAACCCAAAACAAAACACGAAAATAAATACACATTAGCGTCTACCGTAAAAGGGCATGTATTATCCGCACATATTTACACCAAAAAGGATCTAGGGGCTTGGGGATGCGGACTATACAACCCTATACGACTTGAGGATTTGGCCAAGTTTCCTGAAGATGGATTGTTAGTCCCTGTTCAAACCCAACAGGCTGTTCTTAACGTTGTGGATCTAACTGAATATGTTGGTTTGAATTACAAAGTGCCTTACAGTTGTAAAAAAATGGGTCTTTCCTCCAAAAAATGCTAATTTTGATGTTAGAACACGAATATTTTCATTAGCCGCCATTACTGTCAACAAACCATGTGATCGGTAAAGTGTTGATTTTGTGACAATGAGCTATTTATATCATATTGCCTCTGACAACATTTAACGTGCCAAAGATGCAAAATTATAGGATTAAGTGGCTTAATATTACATTCCAAAACAGTTTATAGGGATTGAAAGACTTAGAAACATCAAATTAAATGTAAAATAAACACGGATATGACGGTCCGCACCGAACCCATTCCGATTTTTCCATCATACTTGAACTTCCTGATTGATGAAACTTTGCTATTTTTCTTCAAGTTTTGTCGTGTTTGAGCCTATTTATCATTAAATACTTTCAGAAAGGCTTCAAATATAGTAAATAAAGACTCGTGCAGTTGATAAACTATGAAAATACCGATTTACAGGTACAAAATAACTACGATCATACCGGTCTCCATGAAGACTTTGTTGGTTAAGGTCCCAGTGTACTAAAAGTTTTTTTCCCTGGATTTTAAGGTCAAAAAAGGGCCTGCGGATTATACACAAATGCGGATAATACATGGCTTTTTACGGTAATTAAACAAAAATCATAATAAAATTTTACCCATGCTACCAACTTCATGCTTCACTGATCACGGGAAAAAAGTGTGATGGTATGAGGTTTACCCACAGGTTGAATTTTTATCCCCGCACTTTCGAAGAAAGTTCGGGGATAATGTTATACCCTCCGTCTGTCTGTCTGTCCGTCCGTCCGTCACACTTTTCTTGTGACTCAAACTCCTCCTACATTTTTGGATTTAGGGATTTAATTTTGTTGTAGAATTGTTGCATATAGTCTGCAGATGCGCAATAAGCTTTCGGATTTTCGATATTGGTCTTGGTGCAAACAAGAGGCCCCATGATGACAATTTTTACACATGTGGCATGTGACACAAACTCCTCCTACATTTA
>MJUU01049449.1:6643-25370 GCA_002080025.1 Modiolus philippinarum
TGGCAAACATTTCATCAATTTACACTTAACCTTCATCTTCTATAGTTTTGGAAATAATAGATGAAAAATACGAAAATTTAAAAAATTCGGTGAAAAAAGGGCAATAACTCCTACAAGGGTTTATGCATTTTCTTCAAAATTTCAGGGTGGGTAGATCTTGATATGCTGAACATTTTTGCAATTTACTCTTGACCTCTATCTGTTATACTTTTTGAAATAAAAAATAATAAATGCACAAATTTTAAAAATTTTACGGAAAAAGGGCAATAACTCCAAGACGGGTTTTCGGATTTTCTTCAAAATTGCAGTGCAGGTAGATCTTGCTATGTTGATCACTTTTACCCCATATCAGATTTTTTATATCTGTAACGGTTTTCGAGTTATTGGCCAAAAACTGCAATTTACCCTTATGTTCTATTTTTAGCAACGGCGGCCATGTTGTTTGACCTACCGCCTAATCGAACACAATTTTGAGAAGCCATACTCTGGTGATGATTCAGGCAAAGTTTGGTTACATTTGGCCCAGTGGTTTCAGAGGAGAAGATTTTTGAAATTGTTGACAGACAGACAGACAGACGGACGGACGACGGACGACGGACGACGGACGCATAGCGATGGCAAAAGCTCACATGGCCTTTTAGGCCAGGTGAGCTAAAAATGGATGAGATCATGTTTACCGATAGAGTATGCATCTCCCGCTTCTTATAAGACACCTGCCGTCTTAAACATGTCAACTCCTGTAGTAAAATTAATTCTGGAAGAGGACAACATACTTTAGTTGTAAAGAGAAAGATCTTTTAATATCTAGGAAACAGATATCCAATAGCGGTCCACAAGATCGCGATCTCGACCGAAAACTTCTGAAGTGATGACTTCAAGTAATGGGTAACATATCCTTGCTAAAGTAGCCTATTTGTGATCTGTCAAGGTAGTTATTGTATCGACCACAGGACCTTAAATACCAAATGAGTCGGGAGATGTAAACTCCATATGCCGACGCTTTTGGAATGTTGCTACAAAGAAAGATAAGTTGACTATTGGAAAAGTGAAGCCATCGCGTTTGTCATAGAGCCTAGATTGTAGTGTAGCTCTGTTGTCAATATCAAGATGAAGGTAAAAAAAAAACGAGGCCGATTGGGAAGTTTCTGTAGTATCCTTAATTTCTAGCTCTTTTGTATAGATAAAATGAAGAAAATCACAAAAACGAGGGTTGTTAAGTGTCAAAATATCATTTATATAACGGAATCTGAAATTAAAGGACCTTGAAAAATTCGCACAAAGATCTTGCGTCTCTTTATCTAAAAGCAAATCAAAATCTACCGAAAAACTGTACCTGTTTCACCACATTTATCAGTCCGTTATCATTATATATTTTGAAAGTGGGTAGAAAATATTATACAGCAAAAAAATAACAAAATCAAATTAATTTTTATTTAATAACATTTTTGCCATTTTAGAAACTTAATTTACAATAACATTGGTATTTCTTATTTATTATGCACATGTTTATTTGAAAAAAAATTGTCTGCCTCGAAAAATGTCATTGACTATAAACAAAAGAAACAAGGAAATGTTGTTTTTCTAAGATACAGACCAAGATCATTTGAGAATATTATACTTTCTCCGTCAAGAATAATCAGGTGGATTATATCATCGAAAGTCGAACCTAGAGTTTTATAGAATAAAACGGATAACAGGAAACACGTACAATGGCCGAAAAACACAGTCACATGCCACAATACGTTCATTTTCTCTATCAAAAGGGGTAACATTTAAGTATCGAACTATGCACATTAAAACCTTGAGAATGACTGATCATTCACAAATTTGGTCCAACATTTTTACCTTTTGATCGTGGTCTGATTTGACATTTTTATCTTGAAACATTGAAGGAATGTTTCTTATTACAAAAAAAAAAAAAAAAAAAAAAAAAAAAAAAACGATACGAATTTCCTGTCTACAAGTTTAATACACTATGTCTATACTCTCTTTGATCATCGCCACAAAAAATTAAACAAGAAGTGTGTTGGTTGAATTGTATTATATAAAAAGGAAGATGGGACAAATGGCTGTAAATAAATCTTAATTGAACGAACGTAATGCACAGAATAAAACCAAATGTACCTCATACTAAGTGCAAGACGTTTCCCAGAACTGGCTGGAGAGGATTTAAACGCATGAAGGTAATATACAAAATAAAACCAAATGTACCTCATACTAAGTGCAAGACGTTTCCCAGAACCGGCTGGAGAGTTATTAAACGCATGAAGGTGATATACAGAATAAAACCAAATGTACCTCATACTAAGTGCAAGACGTTTCCCAGAACCGGCTGGAGAGTTATTAAACGCATGAAAGTAATGTACAGAATAAAACCTAATGTACCTCATACTAAGTGCAAGACGTTTCCCAGAACCGGCTGGAGAGGTATTAAACGCATGAAGGTAATGTACAGAATAAAACCAAATGTACCTCATACTAAGTGCAAGACGTTTCCCAGAACCTGCTGGCGAGTTATTAAACGCATGAAGGTAATGCACAGAATAAAACCAAATGTATATCATACTAAGTGCAAGACGTTTCCCAGAATCGGCTGGAGAGGTATTAAACGCATGAAGGTAATGCACAGAATAAAGACAAATGAACCTTATACTAAGTGCAAGACGTTTCCCAGAACCGACTGGAGAGGTATTAAACGCATGAAGGTAATGCACAGAATAAAACCAAATGTACCTCATACTAAGTGCAAGACGTTTCCCAGAACCGGCTGGAGAGGTGTTAAACGCATGAAGGTAATTTACAGAATAAAACCAAATGTACCTCATACTAAGTGCAAGACGTTTCCCAGAACCGGCTGGAGAGGTATTAAACGCATGAAGGTAATGCACAGAATAAAACCAAAAGTGAATGGAAAAGGCCGTCAGAAAAAGTAGCCAATTCAGAAATCAAGTGGAAGGAAATCAAACATTCATTGTAACTAAATATCCTCCAAGCTTAGATTGGAATCTGACGATCACTTATGATCTAAACTCAGTTGACTCATGAAACAGTCAAGTATAACGTGAACCACTTGATCCTGTCAACAAGATAATATCAAAGTTTTATTGAAATCAAACATATATTGGGAGTAGCAAATAGGGTATTTTGGCTAAAAGAATCAATGTTTCAAGTACAAGATACATAACTAGACAAGAGGCTTTCAAGAGCCTGTATTGTTCACATGGAACATAAATATGGCAAATACAGTTAGTCAAATAAGCTTCCCATGTTACAGGGTCTCAAGTTCATACTACGTACAGAGACGTTTATGTCATATGGTCCAACATTGAACCATTTTTCCCTAGCGCCTGCCATCTTGATTAGCACCTCAAAAGTAATAGTCGTACCAAGTTTATTTTAAATGAATTCCACACTTCTCTAAAAGAAGATCTTTGTATGTATTTTTATATGGTCCAATGTTAAAGTAAATTCCCTATAGGCAGCCATGGACTTGGAAAAACATCAGAGTTTTGTTCCCATTTTAGTACCAATTCACCCTGAATTTCCAGAGCAGAATATCTTTGAATGTTTCACGTTTGGTCCCATATTGAAACCACATTCCCCGCCGGTGGCCATTTGGGTATAGCGCTGACCCGAAAAACAACTTTTTAGTAAGGGACTACCGAAAGACTATTGCGAACAAGTTTTGTTCCAATTGTAACCGGAAGATATTTGAAAATATTTTTGATAGGGTCCGTTTTGGATAAAGCGATGACATGTAATACTTTTTAGGGGACCACCAAAAGACTATAGTGGCCAAGTTCGGTTTCAATTGATTCAGCGGATTCAGAGGAGACGATCTTTGAATATATTTTATCCCAGGCTCCAGTGTTAAAACTATGCTCCCCGCTTGCAGCCATTTTGAATATATCATTGACTTGAAAACAATATTGTAGCCACGTTTGGTTTCAATTTGGTCAGTAGGTTCGGAGAAGATCTTTTAATGTGTTGTCCATAGGGTCCAATGTTGGCGCTACCGGTCATCTTGGTTGAGCATGCAAACCCGAAAAACAACTCTTTTTGTAGGAGACCTCCGAAGGGCCATAGTCACCGAGTTTTGTTTCAGAGAAGAAGATCTTGAAAGAAAATTTAACACTGGACGGACGAAAAGTGATAAAGTGATTGCAAAAGCTCACCCTTGCGATCTGTCTTTACAGATTTGAAGATCTGATTATAAAATATCTGAATGAAATGGCAAATAACTAGGTCGGATTTATTTTTTAATGTTTTTCGGAGTATTTTGTTCGTCCGAAATTAGCCACAAGTGACTATTCAAATGTTTAAGCTAAATTATTAGCTCTTTATCATTTTTTGAATTCTTTCCAACACTTCGATGTTCCCTGTACAGACGAAATATAATATGTCGACAAATTGCTGTCTTCAAAAGGTAAAACGTAAACTTTTGGTTTTATTTGATAAATATTTTACAGGATCACACATAACTGTGTAAATACATGTATCAAAAATGAACACGATGTGGGTACGTCAATGATTACCCATTTGCCGATTCTATATTTTTATTTTACCTACACTGAGGAGACATAAGTTGTCGAAATGCGAACATCCAGAATCTAAATTAACAGTAACTTCGGTATTTTGTTAGCTAGTATTTCATCCTTTACCAAACATTTCATGAATAAGCGTTATTCTGTCAAGATACGACAAACCGTCGCCAAAAGAAAAAAAACATCAGACATTGGACATTTTTATTTCACTAATTACCCACACGGGGTATGTAAGTACAATTTTAATACTTAAAATGTGAACAACATGTTAGTACAATTTTTTATAAACATGTAATTTAAAGTGTGAATACATTAGTAAAATTTTTATAAACATATAGCTTACACCCTACCACTGGATTTTGCTAGTGCCGGTATCAAGTCCGGCTATCCTGAGTTCCTATCGTTGTTCATGTTTGTCTCTTTTTTTTCATTATTGTTTTTCTAGTGCAGCTCGCTTGTAAATTGTGGCATGTGATTGTAGTTCCCGACCATTGTAGTTGTTTAATGTTATCCTGTTTTTGTAATTACTATGAGATTTGAGCATAGCGCATTGTTGAAGGACTCATCATGACTCCAACTAGGAGAACAATAAAAGGGTTGCACCATTGCTTCATGTATATGAAGAGACTTTGTCTCGTGTTCATTTATTCCGTATCCTTTGATTGCTAATTAAAATATATTTTAGGCATTTCAGGACAGAGATATCCAAAAACTTTACACTTACAAGTAGAACATGCCCATCATTACCATTTTTACTATTTTCTTATAAAAAATGTCTTTTAAATTGCATTTCTATTGCCTTTGATGCTTATTTCGAGAAGTGATAAAATCCAAAACATGTTAAAAGTCTTGACGGAAAAAAATAAAAAAGAATTAATGGAAAACAAAAAAACATAGTGCACATCTTCAATATGGTATTAAGCATCTTCATAACTTTCATGAAATTACAATTAGTGCTTGAAGAGGAATAGTGGATACCAGGTGGTGACTGAATGTTTTTCATTTCGCTGAAATGACAAAGTCGAAAACGTCAAAAATATGGCAAAAGAAAATTTTGGGAAACAAATACATAGTGCACATCTTTGTCAAATAATTAAAGAAATCGAATTGGCCAAGTCAATCACTTAGCTATGTACTTTTTACGAAGAAAACCGCTTACCAAACAACATTTCAAGGATAAAGAAATGCTCCAAGATCACCTTAAGATAACATCCTACCTACTATTTACTGGGTTCCTAAGCTTCACAACAATCCCTACAAACATCGCTTTATTTCGGCCTCTTGTTTATATAACAAATGTATCCAACCATTTTACCAATGTTTTAAAGCATTAGTATTAAAAAAAACTGTGACAAAACATATCAAAGTAAGTGAGAACCGAGCCGTCAGTCTAAAAAGAACAATCCAAGGACAATGGCAACGTCGGAAAAACAAAAAAACGAAGACATAACATGGGCATGACACAGAAAAGAAAATGAAGACACGCACATATACAAAAATGAACAACACGGACCCAATAAAAACCATGGGTGAGATCAGGTGCACCGGTAGAGTAAGCATCTCCTGCTTCTTATAAGACACCCGCCGTGTTGAACATGTCAACTCCGGTAGAGGAAAAACAAACTTTACTGGCAAAGAGAAAGATCTGTTGTCATCTGGGAAACAGATATCTCATAGCGGTCCACAAGATCGTGATGTCGACCGTAAAACTTCTGTAGTGATGACCTCAAGTTATGGGCAACATACCCTTGCTTAAGTAGCCTATTTGTAAGCAACCGAGCTCTATCAAGGTAGTCACTGTATCGACCACAGGCCCTTGAGTAGCGAATGAGTTGGGAGATGTAAACTCCGTATGCTGGTGCTTTTGGAATGTTGCTACAAAGAAAGGGAAAGTTGACTATTGGAAAAGTGAAGTCATCACGTTTGTCATATAGCCTAGTTTGTAGTGTACCTCTTTTGTCAATTTCAAGATGAAGGTCAAGGAACGAGGCTGATGTGGAAGTATCTGTAGTATCCTTAATTTCTAGCTCTTTTGGATAGATAAGATGAAGAAAATCACCAAAGCGAGGATTGTTTAGTGATAAAATATCATCTATATAACGGAAGCTGAAATTAAAGGACTGGGCCAGTTTTTTATCTTTATTTTGAAGAAGCCCTTGGATGAATTCAGCTTCATATGAGTGGAGAAATAGATCGGCTAAAAGAGGCGCACAGTTTGTGCCCATTGGAATTCCGATAGTCTGTTGAAAAACAAGTCCTCCAAACTGGACAAATATATTGTCGATCAAAACTCAAAATAAATAAATTCTTTTGAAAGTTTAGATAAATTACAATTTATAAAAACCATGTTTCATCTACTGATAGATATAATTTATACTGTAGAACCCTACCAGTTTTTTTATTAACTCCAAATTGGTACAACCCACTGAATTATTTTTGGAGCAATCTCGTCTTCAGTTCATCTGTTGCAACAAAAAATAAGGATTCTTCTCCAAGAATACTGACTAGAAACGTTATTTCTGGAATGTGATGATCTGATTTAGACACTGAATCTCATTGGAATTCTCATGGGTGTAAATTATGCACCTCTCATTACAGAACTTTTGCTGTTTTGTTACGAACAAGACTTCATAACAAAATGGAAACATGCAAAACAGTGATGAACTTTTTTCAATTGTCATTGTTACCACAGCAGGTATAATGTCGATATCTTTACGTTTCACAATCGACAATCCTGAGTCTTTAGATTTTATGGACATCATTCAACATTTAGAACTGAAACTAAATAAAGCAAACAGTGAATATTAAAACTGCCCTTTATAGGATCTAAGTATCATCATTGGCTCTTGTGATATAAAATTAAATCTTGTGATAAAAGCGATGATTCTGATTTCACTAATACTAATTTTTCCCTTTTCATGACGGCGACGTTACTATACCTCCAATATGTATATTTCAATTGGTGCGATTTGCACGTTTTTATAATTCTCTTGACTTAAATAAACGTAACATTACTTTTTAGAAAAGGTTACATGTTTCATATTTTTAAGAAAAAACTCTTTAAAAAGTTTTAAGGAAGAAGATATCAAAATGCATATCAAACAGTCTTTGTCGAATGTTTAACCATGTGAATGCATGCTGAACCTTTCTCCAGGTGAAATGTAAAGATATTGAAGAATTTTTTTGTGCGTATTCTGGTTTTCACATCTACTCTTCTTTTCTTTAACATATTATTGAGTATTTCAAAACCTTAAGATTTCATATAAATGTTACAACAAGCTTATACAATGGCAGTATTCAAATCATGAAGCATGATTACATGGTTTATTCTGTTTAAATCTAAGGAGTATCTTCTTCTTGTATAGCTCTGCCCTTAGCTAATTTAACTTACAATTAAGATATTTTTTGTTATTTGTTTTCCATCAGCTTTTACACATATTTTTTATTTGATCTGCACCGATGAGACATAAGTACATCTGCAAACGAATACCGAAGCAAGAAAAGGAAAGGGGAAATTCTAAAATAATAAATCCAACATCACGGCGATTCACAGCAACACGAATTGAGACAGTCTGAGAGAGACAAAACAAATAAACAAAAATGAACAAGAACGTCACAAAACTAAAGCACTAGCAGTGTAAACCCTATTCTCTAATGATATGTCAAGTTTAAACCGGTTTTGACCCGTTAGATAAATTTTCTTTATTCAACGTATGTTGAATAAAGCCCCGTGCTATTTCCCGCCAAATCTATTCGGAATACAATTCTCGGTGTTTATCATTGATCATTAGAGAAAAAGATTACACCACTTTATCCCGTTTATTACCATATTTTATCCACTCTCGATAGTTAAATTTAAAATTTTAAAATGCTCGGCAAGCCTCGCAATTAAAATTTTAAAATTTAACTATCTCTAGTGGATAAAATATGGTAATGAACGGGATCTTGTGGTGTAATCTATATTTAAAAACTGAAGTATCATCAGGTGCTCCGGAAGGGTAAGCATGATCTGATCCACGCATGGTACCCGTCACACAGCCAGCTTAAATAATGTGTTGAAAGGTCTGTTTGGTCGCTGATTGGTTAATGTCATTTTCTAACCATAGACAAAACCAATTAAAATCGGTCATATGCAAAATCTCAAATCTACAGTAACTTCGGTATTTTGTTATTAACAACATAATTGACATAAAACTTACAATGTACATTCAGGTGGTATATTTCTCCATAACCGTATTTCTATTGGGTTTTCATTATCTACTGTAAACAAATCCTGTATCATCCGTTCCATTTCCACTTCTGATGCCTGTTTCTATGTAAGTACATGAATAAGAAAATTTTATCAATTAAATTGTCGACAATATACCTCATTATACTAGCTGCAATATTAGGTCTCAGTAAGGAATTTTGGGATATTCACTCAGTAAGCTTTAAGACACGCCGTGTTCTACGATTTGTTTCTGTTGTTTGTTTAAAAAGTGAAGTTGGTCTTCTGACAGCAGCTAAGGCATAGTTGTTGGTATCTTACATTAAGAATTAAACGATATTCTAATTTCATACAAAAAGTTGGAATGATTAACAGTTTTGCGTTTGGTAGAGGCGACTACAAACGAAGTTTCGACATCATTAAGCTGTGTTTTATTTAATTTATCACTTTCATGAAATGAGGATATTAAGAAACTTAATTCACAGTAACTTCGGTATTTAGTTGTTTTTACAATTGGGTCGATGCCTCGGCTGGTGAACTGTTAGTCCCCGAGGATATTCACCATCCAAGGAGTCAGTACTTTGGTGCTGACCCGAAAACCGATTATATAAGAAATCTTAGCATATCTAAATTTTTGTAAATTTTGTTGAAAACTAAGGATTATCTCCCTCATGCAAAGCTCTGTCCTTATCCGATTTTAGCTTTACACTTAGATTAAATGCAATAATTGTTCTCTATCTGTTTTTAAGCATCTTTTGGTTATGGCCTTCTAAACGTTTACATTTTATCTGCACTGAAGACATAAGTTGTTGAAATGCGCATATCCAGAACCTGTATTCACAGTTACTTCGGTATTTAGTTGTTGTTTTTCAGTCCACAGGCAACTCCATTGTAGGCTTAAGAATGGTTTGTTCGAAATATGTAACAAAGCTTTGAAGTTTAGTTTTATGTCCAGTCAGAAATATTAAAGCCATATCACAAATTATTGGATTCAAGCAACTTAGAAGAAAAAAACTAGGTAAAAGGGCAAACAGAGAAACGAGTTTTGAATGTCTGTGGAAATGGGAAGATTTTGTTGGGGCAAAATTTTAACCTTCCATGCAACACGCATTTATTCTGCGTAGCGTGCCATTTCCTTACACAACTTGTCTGCAATGTGCGGAAGCTTTTCTGCCAACTCAGCACAGGCAGGCCCAATAAGTATTAAATGTAGCAATTTGATACAAGATTTACGGTTACAATGTGTAATTGTGATACAATTATCAGTATAGTGTGATCTCCATAAAACTTGAGGTATCATAAGGTGCTCCGGAAAGGTAAGATTTCCTGCTTCACGTTTGGCACCAATCACACTGCCAGTGAATAGTTCAGTTTTGTCATAGTCGGTGTTTTTCAGTCCGGTAATATACTCTGGACCTACAGAGACATATCTATTCTCATCTGTGAAATAAAACATTGAACCGGTCTGTCAAATCATGGTGACGATCGAAAAACTTCTTTAATAACAAATACAACAGTGATTGATGTATAAGTTTTTGAGACAGTAATTTTGCGCCGTTGACAAAATCGCTGTACAAACTACAGGCACGACCATAACGAATGAGTTGTTAAATGTAGACCCCACATGCAGGAGATATGGTAATATTACTGCTAACTAGAGGCTCCCAGGAGCATGTATAGCTCACCTGTATATAGCAGTGGTACATCCATGCAATAACATTGATTTTAAAATACATTTCCTCTGAGGTTTAAATTTAATCAATGGGACTGCTGGCGGTTATCTTGGATTATGCAGGGACGTGTCAGACAGATTTGTTACTGAACACCAAACAAGGACTATTATGACAAAGTTTGGTTACATTTGGCTAATTTGTTTCAGAGGAGTTGATTGTTGAATGCATTTGCCATAGGGTCTAATGTTAATCAATGGACCCCATTGCCGGCCATCTTGGATTACGCACTGACATGTCAGATACAATTTTCAGCTAAAAATTGAGGTACTTTGTTAAAGTGCGATTTTGGTCCCCCTAAGGCGCCTTATGGCTTGGAAACGGTAAGAGCTACGCAAATTCCTTTGTAAAAGTGCGATTTTGGCCCCCTTAGGCCCCTTATAGCTCGGAAACGGTATAAGCTACGCAAAATCCATCGACACAATGCCGAAAGCTCATGTCAAGAGGAATCCAAAGAAAGAAACCCCATCAAAATCCGATGAAAAATAAAAAATTGAGGTACTTTGTAAAAGTGTGATTTTGGCCCCCTTAGGCCCCTTATAACTCGGAAACGGTGAGAGCTACGCAAAATCCGTAGACACACCACCGAAAGCTCATGTCAAGACGAATCCAAAGAAAGAAATCCCATCAAAATCCGATGAAAAATAAAAATTGGAGGTACTTTGTAAAAGTGCGATTTTGGCCCCGTTTGACCCCTTATAACTCGGAAAGAAAAAGAGTTATCCAAAATCTGATAGTTGTGCGCCATGTTTATTTTTCATAAGGAATCCAATGAAAAAAAACTGCTTCAAAATCCGACTAGAAAAAAAAATAATTAAAATTTCCCATAAGGTCCAATGTTAATTAATGGGTCCCACTGGCGGCCATCTTGGATTACGCACGGACATGTCGGACACAATTTTTCATTTACACCACCCAAGAATTATTGTGACAAAATTTGGTTGCCATTGGCCCAGTGGTTTCAGAGGAGTTGATCTTTAACGACGGACGACGGACGGACAGACGGACGGACGACGACGACGGACGCCAAGTGATGGCAATAGCTCACATGACCTTTTAGGTCAGGTGAGTTAAAAACGAGAAGTTCACTATCAGAAAAGTCGAAATCATCACGCTTGTCGCATTTTTGTCTTCAGCCGTTGAGAACTGTGAATGTAGATGTATTAGGTATTAGGTTCAGGTGTTTCATTATGAGATACGTCAAGCTATATTAGACTTCACATTGAAAGGGACATAGTTATATTATTATTGAGACATTGTTTTAAAGTTTATAAATTGATGAAAGAAGAGCTATTTCGGAGATAGAGTAAATATGAATGGTGAAAATTTTCTGAATGTGGCCAAAACGTCTCGTGAAATTCTAAAACGTCCAGTCATATATAGCTCCTGGAAATTGAATTTTAGGGTATGTTTTGACAGAATCCAATTCCAATTAAATTTTGTCGTGAATTCTTGTTGGCACATCAGATGACTTACAGATCTACTTACAAGTGTTTTGACATTTTCATAACTTTTGATTCGAGAGACATAGGTAAGCAGAGATATGGTGGTAATTACTCCAATGGTGACAGCAACAGCAGTGTAGGCAATACCTGAAAGGGAGGAAAATTATAACATAACAATACCTTTTTATAATAATGAAATAATATGATAATACAACAATACTTATATAGCGCCTTATATAATACTAAAAAGGCTGTAAGGTGCTGTACACTAAAATGATCAAACTGACAATAGATTTAAGCAAAAACTAGAGGCTCAGAGACTGGACCTGCATCGCTCACCTGACAAAATGCTTCAATGCCATGCATGACAAAAAAAGATGTATCTTACCAATGAGTTCTAATGTTAAGCTATATTCTCTATTGGCACAGGTGTTTTTTGTCTGATCCTATTGAAATGAGTAATCTTTACTAAGGACTTTCAATACATCATTCCAATACAGTTAAGTTTAATTTGCTTGAATAATTTCCGAGAAGATAATGAAAAGTATGGTTTTTCACATACCGGGCTACGATGTTCAACTAAGTTCTGCACTGGAGGCCATGTTTTTTTTTGTCATTTCGAAATGAAATTAACAAATTTTGTAGAGTACCTTCCGTACATAATTCCTGAAAAGTTTGGTTGAATTTGCTGCAGCAGTTTCAGAGGAGAAGATCAAAATGTGACTTTTCCCATAGGGTCCAATGTAAGACCTAAGTTCTGCACTGATGGCCATGTTTTTTGTCGGATTGAAATGAAATTTGCAATCTTTGTAAAGGGCCTTTGGTACATCATTCCTGTAAAGCTTGGTTGAATTTGCTTCAGTGGTTTCAGAAGAGAAGATGAAAATTTGATTGTCCCATAGGGTCCAATGTTACATTATGTTTCCTACTAGTGCTGGTGGCCACGTTTTTTGTCGGATTGGAACGGAATGAGCAATCTTTGTGAAGGACCTTTAGTACATCATTCCTGTAAAGATTGGTAGATGTTGCTTCAACCGTTTCAGAAGAGGAGATGAAAATGTAATTTTTCCCATAGGTGCCAATGTTTAACACAAGTTCCGTGCTGGCGGCCATGTTTTTTATCGGATCATAAAGAAATGAGCAATCCTTGTAAAGAACCGTCCATACATCATTCTTGTAAAGTTTGGTTGAATTCGCATCAGCTGTTTCAGAGCAGAAGATAAAAAATGTGATTTTCACATAGGGTCCAATGTTAAACTATGTTCCGTGCTGGCGGTCATGTTGTTTGTCGCATTGGAACGAATGAGCAATCGTTGTGAAGGACCTTTATTACATCATTCCTGTAAAGTTTGGTTGAATTTGCCTCAGTGGTTTCAGAGCAGAATATGAAAATGTGATTTTTCGCATAGGGTCAAATGTTAAACCTAAGTTCCGAGCTGGTGGCATTGTTTTTTGTCGAATCGGAACGAAATGGGCAATCTTTGTAAAGGACCTTCCATACATCATTCCTGTAAAGTGTGGTTGAATTTGCTTCAGTAGTTTCAGAGGAGAAGATAAAAATGTGAAAAGTTAACGGACGGCGGACGGACTGACATACGGGCGGACGACGGACGCCACGTGATGGCAATAGCTAACACTGACCCTTTGGGTCAGGTGAGCTCTTAAAGAGTAAAAAGTTTTACAAAATATAACAGTGAGGTAGAACCTTATATTGTATTAAATATTTTAGCAAAATATACTTGAAATTAAAACTACCATATATATCTATATCCTGGCTCTAGTGAATTCCACAAAAATGTAAGACATTGATTGGTCAAAAGACGTCATGTGCCAACTGTGTATATTCCACATCGGGTGATTGATTAAAATACCGTCAGTGACGCGGTGCCACTGTACTTTGGCAATGTACACAGTCTGAAAGTGACCTGTTATGGTATATACACGGTCAGTAAATTGAATATTGGGCTCGAGCTACGCTCTCGCCCAATATGAAATTTACTGACCGTGTATATACCATATTAGGTCACTTACAGACTGTGTAATCTATATTATGATTTATGTAAAAGACATAAAAAATATTCGAAATTTGCACTTAAAATGCAAAAGCCAAAAATATTGTAAAAATATGATATACCAAAAAAATTTTTAAACAGTAAAAAAGCGGTGACAAAATAAGAGTTGACAGATAAAATTTCAGATATAACAAAAATGTCACAGGTCATCAATCAAAATAAATACACTAACAAAATGCAAGTCTATAAAAAGCAAAATACGGATTTCCGGATTTTTATAGTTTAAGCCCGGAATTTCGGAAAATAAATGTACCGAGAATCGATTTAGTTTTAAATTCCTTTGTAGTCCGCGATTTGGGGATTTAGTAAAATAAAGTCGGGATTCCGGGATAAGATCCTATCCGACTTTCCGTTATTGTGGGAACGAAAATTGAAATGGATTTCATTGTTACAACTTTACGTACCTTCAATACTCGCCTTTACTTCTTGACTTTGTTGGTGTGTAAGTAATTCATATGAAGTCGTGTCATAGGCTGTAAATACAAGTGTGTATATCACTTTTATAAAGTCTGCTCACCATATCCAATATAATACACCAAGAAAAATATGAAAATATAGTGTCTAACATTGTTTCCAGTTTATTACGTATATTTCTCAAATAGAAATATACCGAGAACTTAAAAATTAAATTTTTTTTACTACCCACATTTGAGAAATTATCGTAATAAAATGGAAAACAATGTTAAGAGATAGTTTTTTTTGTAATTCTTTATTTTTGCAATTGGTACTTTACATGATGTACATAAACACAATAATGAACACAAACATGACAAAATAAAACATATACGGATACAATTAACACACAAAACATATAGTAACATATATATTTCATAACAGAAGTGAGAAAGCATGAGAAACTGTAGTTTATATTACTAGTATAACAAAAACATTTGCACTCAGCCACTGAGAAGAACTTCAAGTGGTAACCACTTTTTACGTATAAAATCTCTTTGTGATTGTGCCAAGTATACTCCTGAAAATTTTTCTATATGCATATAGTATTTCAAAAATTCTATACCCCCCCCCCACAATTTGAGGTATAAAGTTCTTGCATCTACACACATAAATGTAATATTTTAATATAAGAAGAACATTTTGCACAGTGTTGCTCTGTTCTCCATTTGCAGCCATTCCAAAAATTATGTTTGAAACATTAACATCTATAGTCAAATTATGATTTTCAAAAAAGCTACAAATGGACAACCAGAAATTCTTTGAATGATAACATTCCCAAAATAAATGAACTAATGTCTCTGGTGTTTCAAAACAAAAAGTACAAAGTTCTGTTTCCTTTAATTTACATTTGTACAAAAAGGTATTTGTTGGAAGTATTCTATGCAGTAGCTTAAACTGAAAATTTTGCAGAAGTGTATTACGGGTTATAGAAAAGGGTAATGAAAAAATTCCTTCCCAATTTTCAATATTTCAGCCAAGTATATAATTCCATTTATCTTGACAATTGGGATTTTCTTTCATTTTCTCAAGTTAGGTTTTATAAAAATATTTACTAGGTTTCTTTAGATGTTTTAATTTTTCAACAAAACTACTAATAACAATGTCCATTTTTTCTTTCCCTACCAGGCTTCTCTTCCAATCTACTGGAATTGCATTAAGAATGCCATAGAACTCAATAAAATTGGTGGAAAGATTTCCTCCATGTTTATCTAAAAACTCTGTAAAATTTAAAAACCTTCCATTGTCTGACATTTAATCATTTATAAAGAATATCCCATTTTTGCAATAGTTCGTATTAATACTCATATTCTCTTACTTTAATCTTCTTATTTAACCATAAAGGTTGTGATAGAATATCATTTGTATTTTGTAACTGAATCTCTTTATCAGTTTCAACAATTTTTGAAAAATTAACAAAAATATCTTCCCAGAATCTGTTCAGTTTTGTAGATATCCACCTTATACCCCCTTTATCCAGAAATAAGACTTTATCGCCCCCATATTTTTCTAAAGTACCCAATGTTAGAGATAGTTTCTCTAATTTCTACTGAATTCGTTTGAAGTAAAGTGATCTCCGTGGTCTCCATTCTCAAATATGCCGCCATTTTGTTACTACCATCGTTGCTATGTGTATCAATGTGCCATTCATTAAAACGGTGATGAGTGAAATATTTTTAATAAAAATATCTCTCGAAATAATTGTTTCAATCATCACGGGTCTTTATAATCACATAAATTTGTGAATCATCAGGATAGCTGTGATAACTACAGTCGTGGTGGAGACATATATTACCCATAGGCCGTGAAAATAGGCAATACAAATTCGGCCCAAAACTGATCCTTCGGAAACTCGAACTGTAGATGAGAAGGTTCGACATTTCCGATCCAATTACCACTGCCTGGTGTTTATTGGTTATATATGAACGGAATCATTGTATCGACTGTCCAATTATTCTGTAAGAAGTTTCTAAACGTTCAAACAAATCACAGGTGTTTTACAGACCATGCCTTATATGTTTGGTGGGGGGGTCTTTCAAAATGCCGGAATTGTAAATTTTTAAGCTCTGGAATTCGGGATTTTTAAGTTTAAGCCTGGGATTTCGAAAAAAATAATGCACCGAAAATGGGGATTTAGTTTTTAAGTTCCTTTATAGTTCGGCATTTAGGAATTTAGAGAAATAAAGTCGGGACTCCGGGATAAGACCTTGTCTGACTTTCCGTCATAGTTGGAACGAAAATTGAAATGGATGTCGTTCTTACAATATTACGTACCTTGAATAGACGCCTCTACTCCTTGACTTTGTTGTTGTGTAAGAACTTCAAATGAGGTCGTGTCGTAGGCTGTAAATACAAGTGTGTATATGACTTTTATTTATGCTAACCGTTTCCAACATAAAACATCAAGAAAAATATGAAAATATAGTCTTTAACATTGTTTCAAGTTGATAACATATATTTCTCAAATCGAAATAATTAAATTTTTCACATTTTAAAAATCGAGGTTTTCCGAGAACTTTAAAACGTAAAAAAAATAAATATTGACATTTGAGAAATTATCATAATAAACTGGAAAACAAGGTTTTAGATTGCATCTAATTTCTACTGAATTTGTTTGAAGCAAAGTGATGTCCGTGGTCTCCATCCTCAAATATGCCGCCATTTTGTTGGTACCATCGTTGCTATGTGTATCAATGTGCCATTCATAAAAAGGGATGCTGAGTGAAATATTTTTAATACAATAAATTGAGTAATTTTAGTCATAAAATGAAAAAACCATTTCGCTAGAAAATGATGCAGGTTAATTTCATCTGGTGGCACTTTTTTTAGAGACTGACATGAGACATTTACAAGACTGTCCATCGCCGACTGAAAACAAATTTGCACACATGTTAGTCATTATTTCTATAACTAATCGATCAGGAGGCGTTTAAATTTGCTATAAATTAGAGAAAACCCGTAAGATTTGATATTAAATGAATATAAAAAAGACATCAAACATTTCTTCTATCCTGTTGACTTGCACGCACCCGAATATCGAAATTCAGGGCACTTGGCCTAACGTGTTATTTAATAAATCCCTTTTTAAAATCAAAATATACTGACTATATTTTTTTTTAACAAAATCTGGTTATTAATCTGGCATATGGATGAGAAATTTCCACTATCAATCTATTTTTGTGAATTTCTCTGCTTTGTATCTTTAAGGGAAATAAACTATATTCCGTGTTCTGGTGCTCTGGTGTACCTGTTTGTATATCTTATGCCCATCTCGTTAAAAAGAAATTTAATTTTGTTTATTCTCACAGTCCTTGTGTTTTACTTGTATTTAATCGAATTTCTACCTACAGTATAAGTGTGATTAAATTTGTTTCAAAACATTATACTTACATTGGAATTGTTCTATACAATATTCAATATCGATCCATTGTGCTGCAATTATTAATATAAAAACTGTGAAAAAAAAATCTAATCTTAATTCATTTTATTCTTTAAAGATCTTACAAGGAGTATCCCCTCTTGCATATCTCTGTCTAAAACTAATTTTGGCTTGTGTATTCAGATTCTTTTGGTAATCTGTTCTCTGTCAGCTTTACACAAATTTAGGGTTATGAATTTCAAGGTATTTTGATTTTATCTGCACTGAAGAAACATAAGTTGTCGAAATGGCCATATGCGGTAACTTCGGTATGTTCTTATTTATACAATACCGCCAAATAAGAAAAATTACTAAGAAAACAAATCAATACAAGTTGGCTTTGATTTAAAGCGTACGAGTTCTGAATTTAGATTATGTAATTTCACATCTCCACACTAAACAGAATAGAAAGTGTCATGTCAGAAAGATCAAAATGTGAATACTGTGTTCTTAAGATTTAAGTCTATTCTAAAGTTACGCGGGGCAGACGAACAGAAACTCGGATATGGTTTGTTCCGTGGGCATTGAGCTTTCGCAAGTTCACAGGCATACGTAATGGAAAAAAATATGTCTGGAGATTACTTCTTCTTCTTTTTAACGTAGAACCTATGGAGAACTAGGAAGCGTAGTATATCATATTCAAGTTTCGTAATGTGTTTTGATATTTCAAAAGCATGGGAATCATCATGGAAAAAGGCTCGTTTTCTGACCAAATATTAAGCTTTTCACTGTCTGCCACTTTTTTTCGAACATTTTCCTTCACTGCCCTCGACATTTTAACATCCTTCACTGCCCTCGACATTTCAACATCCTTCACTGCCCTCGACATTTCAACATCCTTCACTGCCCTCGACATTT
>MJUU01049451.1:0-22163 GCA_002080025.1 Modiolus philippinarum
TTAAGAACCATGGAATCAATTGCCTGTTACTGACATGAGTATTTTTTTTTCGGATGGCAAACCCGTACTGAAATGATTCAAAATATTTCCCTAGTGTTGCTTAAAAAGTTGACAACATTGATTTTCTCAGAAATAATTCAGTTTTTAAGAAATTCGCATCAGAAAATTTCTGTTTTCCTTAGTGCTCAGTACAACTAAGAATGGGGAACCAGTAAATGTCCATACTGGGATCAGTCTAAAAGTCCAAATTAGGGAGTGCAGACCATGAACCTGGATATGGTCTCTATTGTAATTTTTGAAAATGACTTCTGTTTCTGCTGAAGCACTTAATCATAATACATTTTTAGTGATGCATATGATTTCATTTTAATATTTTATTTTATATGCATGTAATTTTTTTCATGTACATGTGCTTTTACTTTTGACGATAGTCATTCTACTTGTATCATAATCATCATGTTCTGTAATACATTTTTATATGGTATTGTTTTTTTCGAAAACCAAGGTTTTAGTTTGAAATTTTTTTTATTTGTTCATATATCCATCTTGCCTTTATACATATGGAGTATATTTAAACTAATATTTTTTTTCTTAGCTATTAATGTTCGTTTTTCAAATTGTATTTTTGTTAATTTTTATACAACCATGTTACATTAAATTGATTTGGTTTGATATTATTTATTTTTGTAGTGTGAATGATTGTATTTTAAATACAACCTCACCTTCTCAAAATTGCTATTGATATTGAAATAAAAATTGTTTGTCTATATGTATCGTTCGTTTACTTTATCTTGATTGTTTTGCATTGTATGATAATGTTTGGTCTATAACTCATACCGTAAAGATAAAGAAAATTGAACATTGTAATTTTCTTATTGGACATCAAATAGAAAATATTAAAAACAAAAAAAGCACTATTTTCATTTTGTTGGTCATATTTATGAGTTTAACTTTAATTAAAGCATCATCAGAATATAAAAAACACAGAGAGCTTTTTAATAAACAATGAAAGAATACTTAGTAATGTACATGAGATAAATTCTCTACCAATACATAGTCAATCCTAGTAATGGAACAATGCCAAAGGTTATGTTATTGAATATGTCGCATAGATGAGGAAAAAACGACCTTTCATTCTTGTTGAGAAGAATTAAATGCATCTTCTGATATTATCATTCCCGTTGGTATGTTCAATCAATACTTACAGCCAAGTCAATTACTTGTCAGAATGATTCACATCAAGGAAATGAAGACTGCGAAACATAAAAATTAAGCCAGACTCCTCTCTTGTGACTGATTATATTCTACGCTTTTGTCTGTTGTGGCATAATTCTGTGACTTTTCAGTTACGTCTTTGTCATCACTTTATGTATTTCTGTTTTTTATATAACAAGACATTACTGGGACATTGCTAAGTTCATATGTTTATACTTTTTTCCACGTCTTGAAAGAACCATTCACTTCGACAGAAAAAAAAAACAATGCCAGACACCCCATTTTTTCGACTGAATATACTCTGCAGAAGTTTGAATCGCATCTTTCCAGTTATCGGGTTGGATTTTCTTTGCTTTCCATTGAAGTGTCCTTAAGTCTGAATATCAGCATTTCTTGAATATACCTTTCTTTAAAAGGAAAAGCGAATTTATAAATATATCGCCATTTTCATTGAAAAGTTAAAGGAAAATGTTTATTCATGAGTATGTTTGTGACGATTAGATATCTACGATAGTAGGTCCTCTGAATTATAACATCATATAAAAACTCGCCCGATGTTGTTTTATTGTTGATCCGGACGTTACACATGTATCAGTAACTTTAGATTAAAAATATTCGCAAAATTACCACTGATATTATATCTAGAACAATACTAACTGCAAATAGTTGAACACCTTATAATTCTTATATGATTTGCATAATAGGAATTACGCTGAAATGATTGTTTGAATTTATTTCCGGTCACAATTTCTGAAGTCGTTTATTTTTCGATAGACGACGTTGACCGAACTACATTTAAGTTCACCTTATAAATTCATACGCCGAATGAATCAAATAGAACGAAATATGTGCGATTGGCATCATAAAAGTAACAATTTAATTACTTATCATCAAACTAAAAGAATTATAAGGATTAAACACCGTTTGAAAGGAATTTATTGGAGAATAAACGGGACCAAGTCACTCACAAACATATCATAAAAGTCCTTCGGACTTGTATTTGTTTGTGAGTGAATTGGTCCCATTAATACTCCAATAAATTCCTTTAAAACGGTGTTTAATCCTATAATAAATAAGGTTAATAACACAATTATCGAAGAGAGTTTTCAAGAGGCAAAAAAAAGCAAAAAGACAAAGCAATTTTCAATTGTCAACTTCAATGGTCCTGATTTAGTGCAAGCATTTCAATATAAATGGTTAGTTAAACCGTTTTTATAACACAACAAACCTCCCCCTTCCGATGCGGAAGAGTCTGGTAGAAACTCAACAGCAATTGCTATCGAAAGATCGTATACAGTGAACATAAATGTTACCCAAGTACTAAATACAATATGAATGTTGAATCACAGTTCGTACCAAGACTTCAAATTTCACTGAAGGGGACTGATGTCATTAAAGAACTTTTAAATGATCGTTTGATACTGATTTTTTTTGTAGCCTTGATCAGTAGCCCTAATCAAAATCTTGAATAAAAAGATATGTTTTGTTAGGAAAAGTGTTAATCGAACATGGCTAATATCAAGCTCACATGACTAATAAAAACCTAAAACGAGCGGTCATTTTATGCAATTGAGACCTTAACATTAAAATTATTAAGTGATCATGAATTATCACGATGACATTACAAATTATTACTCTTCATGTTGGAAAGTTTCATTAGAATGAAAATTCTACCATTAAGACATATTTTTATAAAGTTATAGCGTACATTGATTACACGTGACCTCTTAGAACCAATTAAATGCATAGTAAACGTGTTATATACCGATGCATAATGCATTGGTATATAATACGTTTACTATGCATTTGGTTGGTTCTAAGAGGTCACGTGTAATCAATGGGAGGAGCTTTCTTCTTTATTGAAAATAATTTCTTTCAGTTTTGGGAATCAGAGGACTTTTTACAATATGTCATTAATATAAACCAAATACAGCGATTGAATAATGAAGATAATTTATCCTTTTGCAGTTGGCTGCAACAGACTAATAATCACATGGACAACATCTATTTTTGGCTTGTCACAGACTTTCTGATTATGTTGAAGTACATGACAATTTTTTTCCACATTACTGACTATTTACAATGAAGTAAAAATCAAAATTTGTAACAAAAACATTCAGAGTGATAATTACAATAATAGTTGATTTTCCATGTAATATGCCAAAATATTTCCCAAGGTGAGAAGACATCATGCACTTCCCTTCGGGACGTAAATGATCTCTTCTAACCTTGGGACATATTTTGGCAAAACAAGCAAAACCAAACTTTTTTGCTGGACATATTATAATTAGGAAGACCACCGTTGATAAAAAATTGAAAATCTCTGGACGACAATTCTAGAATATATTTTAATTTGCACATCAGCTTTTCGTTAATTAAAACTAAAACGAGACTTATTGAAACAACCGAAGGAACAAGGGAAGCGATTACTACATAAATCGAAGTCCAAAGACATGGCAAAAACGGTAACAGATAAAAACAAAGACAAAACAAGGACGTGAGACAGCTACAATGCACGGATATAAAAAGATAACATTAAGAACTAAGGCACTCATAGTGTGAACTCCCATGAAAACCGGGAGGTGACATCAGGTGCTCCGGAAGGGTAAATTGAAACTTGCAATATCTAAATTTAACAAAACTTTAATTAAAACAAAGGAGTATCTCCCTCATGCATAGCTCTGTCCTAAGCTAAATTTTGGCTTTTCTATTAAGATCCTTTTGGTTATTTTTTTCTCTTTCAAGATTTATACGTTTTCGGGTTAATGAACTTCCAAATGATTTGGTTTGATCTGCACTGATGAGACGAAATGCGTACAGGCGGAATATAAATTGACAGTAACTTCGGTACTTTGTTGTTTATATTAGGAATAAGTGTTAAAAGATCTCATACACAAAGGTATCTCAGATAAAGATGTAAGAACAGGTATTCATGTATAATGGTAGGTTAAGATAAGGGCTTTTTTGTTATAGATCTCACAGCAATAAACGTTTTATGCAGTAAGTTAATCATTTATGACTCTACTGAGTCAAACAAGAAATACAGTGAAAATGACGCGATAAAGATTATTGAATTTTTGATCGACAACATTTCTGTCGAATGTAGAGGCCGCGTTTTTCAACGAACAATCGGCATTCCTATGGGAACAAATCGTGTGCCGCTTTCAGCTGACCCTTTCCTTCATTCGTATGAGTTTTTATAAGGGCTAATACAACAGAAATAAAACCAACTGGTCCAGACTTTAAATTTCAGCTTCAGATATATAGAAGATGAACTTTCTCTTAATAATCCGAATTTTAAGGAATATTTACATCGATTCTGCCCGAGTGAACATGAAATTAAAGAGAAAACTGAATAGAAATTCTATGGTCCTCACCACGAAATCATTGATAGATCTGAAATGTCGGTTTCACAAATGAAAACTGACATTTTCAGCTAGATTCACATCTTCCCGGATTTCACATTAGCAATTCTGACTTTCCCTAGATTTACACACTGACAGTATGACGGATGCTGTTTACAAACCAGGACATGCTTACCTTTCCGGATCACCTGATGTCACTCTGTTTGAGAGTTCACACTGTTAGTGCTTTAGTTTTTATTGTTGTTGTGTTTGTAGTGTTTGCGTTAAGTGTGTAGCGTCATTCGTCTTCTGCCTTCTGGTGTTCTTACTTTTGCATTGTCTCTGGACTTTAATTTATGTAATCATGTTCTTTCTACTGTCGTTGTTTTATTATCATTACAATACATTTTAATCACTCAAATCATAAAGGTCATGTTATTGCAACATATAAGCAACTGGTAATGAGCCAACTTTCATATAACACAATCACTGACTTTTGATTCGGTTAAAATAATGATTTATCAATCCACTGATCAAATTGTATTAACTCAGGTTTCCGGGCCTCCCCAAATATTATGATCTTTGTATAAATATTGCTCTGTCCTTAGCTGATTTTGGCTTTTCTATTTAGATTCAATTATTAATTTGTTCTTAAGGTAGATCGGTAGTCTCCCGCCATTTTGAATTCGTTATTTATGTTGTTGTGGTTTAATCTGCTTTTTAAATATGCAAATATTTTAATTTGTAATAAATCAATCAATATTATATTCATAATACAATATGCAAAGGACCTACATTGAGTTGAATTTACACGTCTTTATCTAAAAAGACGAGGCATGGTAACTTGATAATTAAATACGTTGGAACAAGATATTTGAAAAAGGGAGATAATCTGATAAAAATATTTTACATAGATATCACTATGAAAATTCACATTTTATAAATTTTATGGAAAACAAAGTCGGTGACCCTCATTTTTCTTTATATTTTTTGAAAAATGGAATAAAAAAGATAACAGGAAACACCTACAATGGCCGAAAAACATAGCCACATGCCAGAAAGTAAATAGGAACTGCACAAGAGTATGTTCAAAGGGCTAACACATGAATAAAGTAAAAAAAAATCTATGGAATAGTTTTAAAGAAATCAACAATATACCTGTTTTTCCCTATATATTCATTAGAAATATTTGATTATTTTGATATCAGTTATTTTAAAAACAAGCATGGTGAACCCCCCCCCCCCATTTTTATTTTTTCATTTCAATGCTAATATAATAAGGAAACTTTCCTGAGAAAATAAAGAAAATCTATGGGAAAAAAATTTGGACTACCCATCTACCTTAATCAGGTTTTACAAATATTTCATAAGGATTTCAAAATATTTTGATTAGATCTGCACTGAAGAGACAAAAGTTGTCGAAATGCGCATGTGCAGAAACTAAATTCTCAGTAACTTCGGTATTTTGTTACGTATTAACCTCAACAGAAATGAATAATTATATATATGAGTATTTTCTAGTACATTCTTTAATGTCCAAACAGGCTTAGTGTGTTACTTTGGTTTCTCGTGGAAAGTAAAGATTTACCTACATCAGCGTCTTGCGCTTCAAAATCTAGTTCTTTTGTTCAATAGAAGGAAATTTTTATTAAGAAACGTTAGAACTCATGGTTTTAATAGAACTGTTCAAAATATGATATTCAACGTAAATATTTTGAAACTAATTTAAACTAATTTAAATATCTATAATAAAAATTATGAAAATATGTCAAATCATAATAAACTTGAATGGTTGATGAGCAATGAAAATCCATGGGTAGTCAGTATATTTTCCACCTATGTATACAAATGTTTTAAGTTACGATCTAGATTTGCCTCTGTAAATAATTCCAGTATATCTTCATGATTTTGTAAATGAGTTACTCTATAATGTTCAGTTTTATTGATTGTTCTTTTTATTGTGAATATATGTCAGAGATGACCCATGATTGGATTAAAAAAACTATTGTAATGTATTGTATTGTTACTTGCATTTAAAGTATTTATAGTATCTTAAAATATGTTATGTACATTACTTACAAAATACAAAATAACGAAGTTACTGACATCATACATACGATTGAAATGTTTTATAATAACAGTATTCATTATCATTACATTCATATCTATAAAGTCAAAATCAGATCAAATCCGGGAAAACGTAAATTTAGCTGAAAATGTCGTTTGTATTTGTGAAATGGACATTTCATATCTATGTATGATGTTGTTGTTATGGCAATAGTAATTATGAAGTGACGAGAAATTTACAAAGGCTGAACATGTCCCAGACATAGCAGTTTCTAAAAAAATGTTTTTTCAATCACTGTATGCACTACAAGCTGTACAGTGACGAACTGATTTAAATAAATTGACGAATGAACATTGCAGTTAAGAAAGGGAAAAATGACAATAGTGAAGTTAAATCGTCACGTTTGTCGTATAGCCTAGATTTTAGACGCCCATGTTTGTTAAAAGGTCAATGTATATATCAGAATTTGGCTTACATGTTGTCCCTTTAATTTTTAGCTCAATTAGGTAGATCCGATGTAAATAATCTTTAAATCTTCGATTATTAAGAGTAGGTGCGTCCTCTTTATATACAAAGTGAAATTAAAAGGACTTTGACAGTTGTTTTTGTTTTATTTCTTTTTATATAAGCCGTTGTAAAGTTGTAAAATGAATCATAAAGATCAGATAAAAGTGACGCACAATTTGTTTTATAATCTTTATTGTGTAATTTAAAAATCAATCGACTGAAATGTTGTGGATAAAAAATTCCAGAATATTTATGTTGTCATTTTCTGTTAATTTTTGGCAACGGCAAAATGATACATCTTTTGTCTTGAATGTATTAGGATAATGTACAAAACAGATTAATTTATGTTTAGTTGAAACGTTAATGGACTAAATAAATGTTTGATTGCAAAATGCAAGAGAAATCGGTAACAAGCTAGCAAAACAGGGAACATTGAATGAATAAACATTCTATTACAGATTACTCATAGTAAAGTGTGAACAATTGTATGGAATGTAAGCTTCCATTTTAAAACGATAGTAATGAATTAATAGAAAAATGCTGCATGCCTTTAGGTTTTATTCAAGTTTCCAACACTTCTGGCAATCTTTTCTGCTTAAAAAATTGTTAGTTGTTGGTTGAGTATAATTCAAATTCTAATACAATTGATATGTAAGACGAATTTTGATTGGTCTAGATGGTCGTCAACTTTACGATTGACACGCCTCGGGCGAATCGCATATTCCTACGCGCTGAATTGCATCATCATTGTTGACAAACATGGACGACGCACTTGACCCACAAACACAACTGGATCTGCTGGCACCAATCTTTATGCCAGACTTTGAACTGAGCCAACAGGACTCTGACGGGGTACCAATGATAGTTTCCTTACAGGAAGAAGGTGACAAAACAGAGGCCGCCAAAGATACAAGTGAGACACAAACAGAGAGAGAGCCGTCTACAGCAGACGACGTTATTGGGACTATTATCGCCGAGAAAGTTGCTCGTATGTTTCAAATCTAAGCAGAATATCTGCACAGCTTTTCCCTATTCCATTTCCTTCCAATTCTTCTTTACAAAACACATATGAACTGACCATTCCATTTTCAAACTCAATCACTTCTAAATTGTCATTTAAAAATATTTTTTTTATCAAAAACTGTGAATGAACAAATGAAAAGTGAATGGTCAGGGTAATCTGTTTATCTAGAAAAAAAAATCATTTTAATAACACATTCCTGTATACAAATACATAGGTAGTTAACCCCCCCCCCCGGGGGCCTAGTTTCACCCCCAAAGATATTCTCTGACCAGCACCTAGGCTGATAAAAAATATGGCCTACCTCAACAAAATTTCCTAGCATAGTGTATGGGAAAAATATTCCGACATGCTTTGCGGGCCAAAAAATATTCGCTGCTAAGATGAAAATCCGAGGGGCCCCTGAAAATCAAATGGTCTATGCCATAAATGTGTGAAAGTTTGATTTTTTTTTATGTATTTAAGACCATTTTTATCTTCGCTAGCCAAGGGTTACGATTCGCTCCTCTCATCTTCACCCTCGGGGGGGGGGGGGGGGGNTCACCCCAAAAAATATTCTCTGACCAGCACCTAGGGGCTGATAAAAAATATGGCCTACCTCAACAAAATTTTCTAGCATAGTGTATGGGAAAACTATTCCGGCATGCTTTGCGGGCCAAAAAATATTCACTGCTAAGATGAAAATCCGAGGGGCCCCTGAAAATCAAATGGTCCATGCCATAAATGTGTGAAAAGTTTGATTTTTTATGTTTTTAAGACCATTTTCATCTTCGCTAGCCAAGGATTACGATTCGCTCCTCTCATCTTCACCCTTGTCAGATCAAGCTGCATTTCTGTAGTCTAAAATCCACATTTTTGATTGGTTGCAGTTAATTTTCACTGCAGCCAATCAATTCGATTACATTCAGATTTTAAATATATATCGTAACAATAAAACTTAAAATATGGTGTTTAGTGATTTTTCTATTTTGCAAAATTTCCATGATTTTATAATCATTCTTTACCTTTGAAGGGTTATTTCCTTGTAGTTAAATATATTGTGAATTGTTGTATTATTAGGTGCAATAAATAATCTTTGATTATTACAATAAATCATACTGAAACTCTTACTTCGAAGGGAGATAATTTGAAACTGGTGTTTCACAAATTGTGGCTCAATCCGCCAAGGGTGAAGAGGACAGGAGCGGATCATAACCCTTGGCTAGCGAAGATGGACCATTTTCTACCTACAATATAAATGCACATACATAGTCAATTTATTTATTTATTTGCATTGCAAAGTTATGCCCATAAGGGCCAAGCAAATACAACAAGAGCTGTCGCCGAATGGCAGCCAAAGATACCCCCCGCTCATTGAACCCTGAATTGATATGGTAAGTGCAAAATTAATTTGGTGTGGACACAATACAGGTGCGGACACAGTACAAGTGTGGACACAATGATATAATCTTCAAGAAAAAACTTTTCACAAGGGTTCCAATAAAAACACTCTGTCTAAATCAGACAAATATAAAATTCACCCTTTTCAGCTTATTTGACATTTTACACATCTACATATAGTGCTCATCCTTTGTCTAAAGTTTCATCAAAATCCTTCAAGTGGATTAAGAGGAGTTGTGCGTAAGAGGTAATCCATACATAGGGAATCAGGGAAAACTCAAAGTTTAATTATCTCCCCTTCCTGGTTTCTGACAATAATTATTTTCCTTCATGCACATCTCCATATAGTGTTCTTACTTTGTGTAAAGTTTCTTTAAATTCTTTCAAGTGGTTTAAGAGGAGTTGCGCTTACGAGGTAACCCATAAAAAGGGAATCAACGAAAAGTCAAAGTCGGATTATCTCTGATCCCCTATTCCTTCATGCACATCTCCTAATAGTGTTCTTACTTTGTGTGAAGTTTCATTAAATTCCTTCACGTGGTTTAAGAGGAGTTGCGCTTACGAGGTAACCCATAAAAAGGGAATCAACGAAAAGTCAAAGTCGGATTATCTCCCCTTCCTGGTTTCTAACAATAATTATATTCCTGCATGCACATCTTCTTATAGTGTTCTTATTTTGTGTGAAGTTTCATTAAATTCCTTCAAGTGGTTTAAGAGGAGTTGTGCTTACGAGGTAACCCATACATGGGGAATCAACGAATAGTCAAAGTCCAATTATCTCCCCTTCCTGGTTTTGGACAATAATTTTATTTCTTCATGCACATCTCCTAATAGTGTCCTTCCTTTGTGTAAAGTTTCATCAAAATCCTTCAAGTGGTTTAAGAGGAGTTGTGCTTACGAGAAGTGTGGACAGACGGACAGACGGACAGACAGACAGGGTGATTCCTATATACCCCCCAAACTTTGTTTGCGGGGGGTATAATTACAGAACATACAAAGCATACAAACATATGTTTATACAACAAATGACATGTAAATACATCATTACATGTCAATGGAAGTAAATTTTCCCCTCACTCATTTCTTTTTACTTACAATGTAAATTGAATTTTATTTTGAAAGTCATTTCCAAGCAGTTTTTAGCTGATTATCAGTTAGATCAACCCAGTACAAGTACATGTAGATCCAGACCACAATTTTTTTTAGCATTTCAATTTTCTATTTTCAACTAAATTTTTATTCAAATAGTCTTTGAGCTCTACAATATACCCTAAATAAAAATTAAGAAAACATGTTTCTGTTTCATAACATGCCCAAATATTTAAGCAATAACAGTACATTACGTGTCAGTATCCCAAATGAAAGTGGACATTTTCAGCTAGATTCACGTCTTCCCGGATTTGACTACCGACTTTGACATTTTCCCGGATTGAATCACTTACAGTGAGTCGGGTGCTGTTAACAGAGCAGGACATGCTTACCCTTCCGGAGCACCTGATGTCACTCTCAGTTTCACTGGAGTTCACTTTGGAGTGCCTTTGTTCTGAATGTTGTGGTTTCTGGTTCTGTGCTTTGTGTCTGTCTGGCGTCATTGTTTTTGTGTCTAACGTCATTGTTTTCTGTGTTCTCGTTTTTGCCCTGTCTTTGGACTTCGATTTTTGTGAATTTCACCCCTTTGTCCCTTCGGTATTCTACTGCCGTTGTTGAATACCCAAGGGCCTCAATCGTAGATTTGACAGTAAAATGCAGTTTACAGGCGACGCATTGGCCCGTTAATGGATATTTTGATCGTCAAATCAATATTGACGCCCTCGGGTATTCAAATAATGTACTGTTATTTAATTCTAATGCAATTAATCGATTTCATGTTTTATTTTTGATTTGTGTATTCAAACAATATTATGAACCAGACTAAACAGGGAACCTGCATTGTCCCAGGTGTGTAGATGGTGGAATTGACGGTCAGTTTTGACCAATCAAAACATCCGTTATATAAATGTTCAATGAGAATAAACAAATGAAGCTGAAATATAAGTTTTTGATAGTAAAATTATTTCATGAATTAGAAAATGTGTCTGTAAGACACGAATGTGCCGCCAATAAATTTATTGTAAACAGATTAACCATAATCAATCATTGATAATATATCTTCCCTCTCACTGAATTGTGATGAAATACAAATTTTTAACAAAGTCATTCAACCATAAAATATAGGTCATGGACACCAAATTCATTGTGGAAAAGCCAGATCTCCTTTAAATGAATGTCACAGTAAAATATCATGATACTACATTACATAGTAGTTGAGAAATAGACTTAGATGCAAAAAATTAACCAAAGTCACTGAAGCTTAAAATGTAGGTGAAAGCCAACTAAATGTCAACGATTTGGGTATTACTCGTCAAGGCAATTAAATTGATGAAACATCGTCTTAAAATGCGTAGTTGTTGAGAAATGGACTTTAATGCAAAACTTGAACCAAAGTCACTGAAGCTTAAGAACAAAGCAACCTAATTATGATGATTTGGGTAGAACTCATCAAGGCAATTAATTCGATGAAACATCACTGTCCTATAATGAGTATTTTTTGAGAAATGGACTTTAACATAAAACTTAACAAGAGTCACTCATGCATGAAATATAGGTCAAAGAGTCAAACTATACCCAGTGAACTCTGTAGTACTATCAAATATATACCTACTGGCCTACTATTATTGTTCTACCTCTTACAGTTTCTGAGAAATGTACCTTAACGCAAACCTTAGGTCGTACCGAAGTAAGGACGAACAAGGGTAACACTATATGCCCCTTTCACATTCCTGGATGGGGGCATGAAAATGGCTTAGAAATTAAGCAATAACACTACAGTATATAATTTGAATGTCCGGGGTGTCAGTTGTAGATTTGACGGTCAGAAATGCAGTTTACAGGCAACGCATAGCACAGCGTGTAAACAGATATTTCTTTACGGTACCATAAAATCAAGATTGATGCCCCCGACATTCAACTAATGTACTGTTATTGCGATTCTAATGTAACCAAAAAATTCTGTGTCTTATTTGCATTTCATGTAGTTTGAAGTTGAAAAGTAACAAGATCTAGACTTAACAGCTGGGAACCTGCTTTGTCCAAGGTACATGAATTAACATTGTGGAATTGACAGTCAGTTTTGACCAATCAAATTATCGGTTACATAATTTGTTACATTAGTATTTAATCAACACCAGTGCATTGTTTGAAGTTCCAGGGCATCAATCATAAATTTGACTGTAAAAATTGCAGTTTACTTCTTTTTATGATGTATTTATATACATGCATATAACATGGAATAAAAAAGAACCCAAAATTATTTTTTTTGCAGTTGACACTATTGACACAAATAATAGTGATGATGAAAACCTTCTACATGCAGTTACTTTGGTAGAGTCTCAACACACCATGAACACAGAAACTTCAACATCCAGGTTTCCCAAAATTGATGACGAAACTAAAGATTCAATCCTAGAGGATTGCAACAGTAAAGCTACAAAGAAGCAGACACGTTATGCCGTCAATATTTTTAGGCGTATGTTTTTATTAATAAACTTTATACATTGTAATGGGCAATTTTTGCATTTTATAGTCAACAATAACATTTTTATGTGATTTCAAAACATAAGGCCCCCATTTATTGTTATAATGCCCTGGGGTCTATCGATTAACCAAAACACATGGGTCAGGATCCCGGAGTTAATCACGATTGTGAAGCAAAAATTAATCATGTAATTACTTAATTTCAAAGTGTCAACAAAAACTTTTTACCTGTAAACAAATTTCTTTTAATAAAAGTAAATTAAATGGTAACTGGATCTTCTCATGCTGATCACTTTTACTTCTGTCAGATTTTTTATATCTGTAATAGTTTTTGAGTTATTTGACAAAAACTGTAATTTACCCCTATGTTCTATTTTTAGTAACGACAGCCATGTTGTTTCTAAGACATACTAAATGACAAATTGGAAACTAGATACCCTAGTGATTATTCAGTTGAAGTTTGGTTCCATTTGACCCAGTGGTTTCAGAGGAGAAGATTTTTGAAAGTGAGCTAACGACGGACGGACGGACAATGGATGGACAGACGGACGCCAAGTAATGGCAATAGCTCACCCTGGCATAGCCAGGTGAGCTAAAAAGGGGAATCCAAGTAAAAAAAAAGATGCCATCGAAATCAGATGAAGAACAAAAATTTCAAGTAATATGCACATTTGAAATTTTGGCCCCTCATAGCTTCAAAAGGAAACAAGTTAAATCCAGTACTAGTAAAGTGCAGTGTTATTTTTTCATAATTAATCCATTGATAAAAAAAATGCTTCAAATTTGGAATTGAAATTAAAAAATAAAATGTTTAAGATTCACCACTATTGGGCCCAATTTATCTTTTAGTACATGCAATATGAAATCTGTTGAAATACTACTGATTGAAAATTTACTCAGGAGCACACTGAAAGAAACCCCATCAAAATCCAATAAATAATAAAAATTCTACACCCAATTTTGCCCTTTTTTGGCCCCTTTTTTAAAAAACAGGAGGGCCCAAAATATCCAAAACCTATCCGAGCCTTCCTTTTGGGCCAAGGAACATTGTGTTAAAATTTCATAAGAATTGGTTAACTGGAACTTAATTTTTGACCAAAAACAAAAATTGTCTAAAGACGACGACAACAGCGCCATACCATTATACGACCTCAAATTTTTTGCAGTCGTATAAAAAAGTCAAAGAATTTCAAAACATTCAACTTAACATTTTTGGAATCTTAATCATGTTAATCATAACATTTGTGTGAAATACATGTTTATATATATATTCGCAGTGCTATACATAATGAAAGGATATGAAGTAAATGCACATGTCAAGGACAAAGTCTCTACAAATACATGGTAGAACCAAATAAAGGAGCAACACTTTTATTGTTGTTCTACATCTTGAAATCATAGTTTACCACATCCAATCTGAAATACTTATGATCTATAATACACTATTACGAATCCTCTTCAATATGCATTTCTGTCATCTTTATCATGTATCTATTTTGTAATAAATTTCCAATGCCGGAAAAAATTATGAAAGATCACTATTTCAGAATTTTGCCCAAACATACCAAAAGGTCATACTTTTGTTGAAGTTGACACTGTGTTGTTTCCTTTGACATCACATTGTTAACATTGACACATACATGTACTTGGATACATATTGTACATCTTCAGTAGTGACCAAAAAAGGCTGATCCGAATGAAAATGTCCAGTAAAAGTTGCTTTCAACAAATTAAATTTCGTTATATATATATCCAATCAATTGGCATCAAAATTGCCTGTTGGACCAATGAACTCCACACCCCAGTTTCTTTCACTGAATCTATATGTGGTATCATGTTTATAAATTGTCAAACACCTGAAAAAAATTCATAAATTAACTATTTGGCTCTTTCAAAAATGAGCTGTTTCTACAAATGAACATGATAAATATAAACATTTATCGGTAATTTGTATGAGTTTCCTTTGATCTCACGAAGCAAATATTTTTCAGTATTTGCTACTGCCCGAATACGAAAAAATATTGGCAAAAAGTATCTTAGGTCACGCCTACTTTGCCAATCAGAATNCTCTTACCGGATCATACAAATTCTTTTACTAATCAATACTAGTCAATTTCACGATTTGTTGAACATTCATTTTCAAAATTTGTTCTATTATTAAAATGATTTAGTAAATTCCCGATAAAAAGAATAATAGAAGTTTTGTTTTTGATACAAGAAATATCGGCTCCAATAATGGACTCGCCCACAAGGGGGTCGTCCATTATTGTTCGCCGATATTTCTTGTATCAAAAACAAAACTTCCATTATTCTATATACAATGACATACATGTATAAATAATGAAGATTTTTTAAGGCAATAATTATATCTATTAGATTCTCATCCCTGCCAAATCTGATTTTTTTATTTTGATTTTGTGGCATATTTAGGTAAATTTCTTTTAAAATGACAGAATTTTTCTCAAAATTTTATAAAAAATATTTATTATATTGACTGTGGTGAGAGATCGAAATTTCTAAGCGAAACAAAAGTGATAATTAACTGTGAAATTATTTTCCATAATTTCACTCTAGGAAGTGACGTCACAATAGACATCAATGTCGTTGTTAAGTAAACGTCTCAGAGGATTACATGTAACATGGAAAACGTAGTTCATGCAATGAATCTTAAAATAAAACAATAAATATTAGAGAAGAAGATCTATAATACATATGTTATAAAAGCAATAAATAATCCTTGATTCTGATTATTGAAAAATGCTGTAATTCACTAATGCACTGTGCGCATTTGTGAATTACTTGTTGAATATTTTGAGATAACCAGAATCTCTGATTAGTTATAATTATAGTACAAAAAATTTAATTTGGCCGCCTCCCCCTCCCAAAAAAATTGTCAGAAAAAAGGATGAGAATCTAAGAATTATTTTATTATGGCATTAATTAATATCATCATAAGGCCAAGGCACTATCAAGTTAATTTGTAGGTTCTCATCAGCCACCTATCAATCTACAACAGAGGGAAGGCTTTAATCATGGTTTTCTTCATTTTTACGGATTTTAACTGAAATTGACAGGAATTTTATGAAAATTTATGAACAATTATATTTATGAATTTAAAAAAAAAGTCCCCCCACACACACACAAAAAAGCAAGTACTGGGGATGAGAATCTATAAATTAATTTGATGTTGGCTAATAGAATAATTTATAAAAAAAAAATAAATCTATTAAACATTTCAGAGTGGCTTGCTGAGAGAGAAAAGAATGTAAATTTTGAGGAGATGAATGTTAAGGAATTGGATGAAACTTTAAGGGAATTCTATGCCGAAGTCCGTAATGGAGATGGGAAATTTTATTCTAAGAGTACATTTGTTGGTATAAGAGCGTCATTAAACAGACACCTGAGAGCCCCACCCTTCAATAAGTCACTTACATTAATGAACAATACAGAATTTCATAAATCTAATCAAATGTTCAATGCAATGTTGAAAAAATTACAGCGTGAAGGATTGGATACGGCTAAACATCATCCCTCAATATCAGAAGGTGATCTTAAAAAACTAAGGGAGTCTGGAGTGATGTCAGCCAATACCCCAAGGGGCCTTCAAAGAAAGGTCTGGTTTGATATAGTTTTGAGCTTTGGACGCCGTGGCCGAGAAAATCAGCGTAATTTTACCAAGGATACATTTTCTGTTAAAAAAGATGACTGTGGCTTTGAATATGTAGAAATGTCAGTCAGTGAAACCACAAAAAATCGTCGTGGTGGGATTTCCGACACAGTTAATGAAACAAATCCCAGAATGTACGAGACAAAAGAAGATGATTGTCCCGTCAGGTCTTTCAAAAAGTACATTGATAAACGAAATGCTGAATCAGATCACTTTTTTCAATTAGCTAGGCCAAAAATTGATGTGAATGATGATGTTTGGTACACCACCCGGCCACTTGGAATCAAATTATTGAATAACATGATGAAAGACATGTCAAAACTAGCAAATTTAAGTCAGACATACACTAATCATTGTGTACGGGCCACTACCATAAATTTATTGGCACATGCTGGTGTCCCAGATAGAGAGATCATGAAAATTACTGGGCATAAGAGTGAAACAAGTTTGAACTCTTACCATGTTGACTCCTCTGAGGGTCAGAAGAGAAAATACTCTGCACTGCTGCAAGGAGCTGCTGATAAATTATATTCAAGACCAAGCTCATGTCCGCCAGTTATGAAATACCCTTCTTCAGCAACTGCAACTTCTCACTCTCAGTCTCCGTCTGTTCCAGTTGCAGTTCCACTTCCACCATGCCCTCAGACTCAACATGCTCAACCGCTCCAGTCATGCTTCAAGTTCAACAATTTGGCTACTGCTACAGGCTCAAACGATTCAACTCCAAGTTACCAAAAACAGTTTGAAATTCACAATTCTACAGTTCAAGTCTTTAATTATCATATGGCACAGTAAATCTTTATTTTCTGTTTCGCCCTCGATGTGTTTACCTATGGCGGCCATGATGTTGATTTCTTGTTTACATTTAGTGACTCAGCTGATTTGACAAACGGAGTTCATTGTTTTTATTACTTTCATTCATAAAATGTAGACAAAAATACTTGTTTTTGATTAAACGTTATTACATTTTGTATGATGTTCTCTTACTATACAAAGCTTTAGCTTCCTTCTAGGGACTATATTTTATGGCGGACTTCTTTCCACTTTCCCCGATTTGAAACTGCCAAAACTTTATTGATTTTTTAAAAATAGACATTTTCGGTTTGAGTTGGGAGAATTTCATTAGAATCGTAATAACAGTACTCAATTTGAAGGGTTGTCGACGTCAATGGGCGATTTGACGGTCGAAAATGTACGTTTTACTGGCTCCGCTACGCGTCGCCAGTAAAACTACATTTTCGACCGTCAAATCGCCCATTGACTCCTCCAACCCTTCAAATGATGTACAGTTATTACTTAATTATAAAAAAAATGTATAATTAGATAATATGCAATGCTATTATAATGATTTCATGAAAGTTCATATAAAGCTTCGGAGAATGGTGTAGGTTCCACAGAAACTGGCCTCGGAACCGCTTTCATACATAAAACAGGTCCTTTTAGACGCGATGACATTAGAACAAGTATAAAATTAGAAGATAAGGTGTGCAGTGAATATGTATGCACAATAAAATACGAGTATATTTCTTTCTTATATGCAAAGCAAATATTTATATTTTTTGTTGTAGTACTTTTTCTTATGGATAATATTACCTTTTTTCATATGTCGTAAAACTTATTTCTCAATCGATGACAGTATTATTCAAATATGCTTTGAGTATAAATTAAATGATACCTCTATTTTCTATAGGAATTTACACTGATTATATGCTTTAGTTTGGGGCGTTCTCGTTCATATTTGTTTATTNTTGACGGTCGAAAATGTACGTTTTACTGGCTCCGCTACGCGTCGCCAGTAAAACTACATTTTCGACCGTCAAATCGCCCATTGACGTCGACAACCCTTCAAATGATGTACAGTTATTACTTAAATATACATAAATAATCATGTATGTGCGGATTTCGATTTACGTGTATACAGAAATAATAACGTATATACGGAATTAGATTTACATTGTACAGAAATATTTACGTATATACGGAATTTAGTTTTGTATATACTGAAGGAAACATGGATATCCAATGAAATTGCCCGTTTTAACCAGGGGAAGGCATTGTTTTGCTTAACAATTATATTCTAGTAAAGCATAATTCCTCGAGTTTCATTTCTGTCTTAAGTTTACAATTGCTACGTAGACTTGACAATTTATTTAGAATAATTTTTTCACATATATCTTTAATACCACCAGTTATAAAAACCATGTTTAGGGATGCTATGTTTTTTAACTTGGTTACGTGACCAAAAGGATTCCTGTCGATCGCAGTATTATTACGACGGTAACTTGTTAAAATAGACAATAGATTTAAATCAAAGCTCCGATGGAGCTGAATCACGAAGCCCTGAAAATCTATATGTGGCAAAACTTTGTAGTCACCCAAAGAACTGCTACATACGTCTGCCTGTATTAAGTTATTCCGTAATACGTGAAAATTATCGGATTGTGTGATTTCGCATGTTGATTTCATTGCTATAAATATATGCACTTACACTATCACAGGTAAACAAATGTTATTTTCACCTTTGACAAATTACTGCGCTACAAGTTCGTTGATCCGAGACGCAATATAAAAAAACGAGTAATTTGATAAACATGCATATTGTTTTCAATTTATTAAAACAACACTGTATTCAACTCAAGAAAATGAAGAAATATAACTTAAATACTGAATGTATACGATTTTGAAAGAAACTTGCACACTATATTTTATCGGAAGCACGAAGATCATCTTTTAGAGCTGTTAATAGGCTTGAATCCTCACGCAGGGCACGTGATTTCTTCTTGCCATATCAATATCTCTCCAGCCATTTCATGGCTTCGAGATAAAAATTATCATTTAATATGTACAACAATCTAGTACGTGTTCTGCATAAATACCTGTCTCTCTGTCAGTATATGTTTTAAGAGAACCGCACGGGCATATCCGGCACTGAAAGCGCGGTTTCCATGGGGTTCTAGAAAAAAGTGCCTGTTGAGATCAACGTCATTTCTTAATCCTGCTCAAAATTTAAAAGTTTTTCCAAAATGAGGGGGAGGGTTTCAATCCCAGGAACCCCTCCGATCCACCAATTAATCCGGACAAGGTTTTGATAAAAAAAATGATTCTACATTTCATTTGCACAAGACAAGTGTTTCTTACCAAAGACCTTGTTTATCCCTTATTTGGGGCTGAATTTTGAAAAAAAAACTTGCACTTTTCTTGTTTGCAACTATGCTACGAAATTAACAAATGAATTCATTCTTAAAAACGGTGTCAAGTCTTGAGGTTATAAGATGTATGTTGTGATAGGAGTCTATTTTATTTTAAATCACACAAACTCAGAAAATGTGTTAGAGTATTACGGGTAGTTCTTCGGCCTCTATCCGCCATAGTTCAGGAGAGCAGTAAATGGTGTACTTTGCAGTTTTTATTGCATAATTTCATTGGTTCATTTACAACATTTTAGCATATGCAGAAAACTATATCGTATATACGTAATTATTTCTGTGTATTCGTAAATCGAATTTCGTATATACGTAAATATTTCTTCTTGTACGTAATTATCTATGTATATACGTAAATCGTATTCCGTATAAACATAATTATTTCTGTGTACATGTAATCATAAATACAAAAAATACCGAAGCTGAATAAAAACAGTAAATTTCGTTATGCTGTACCCGTGTTTCAAGGAGTAACCTTTTATCAGCAGCAGCAGTAAAATCAAATAATATGGAAAGCCAAAATTGTAATAGTAGTCCGACAATAGAACTCATTTACCAAAAAAAAAAATAAATAAATAAATAAAAATAAAAAAAATATATCGAAATAGGAAGCCAAATCAAGTACCAAGAACATCTATTGAGTGCCATACACGGAATGAAGCCTCAGTATTTTAAAGTGGTTAGAATTTAGATAAAAAAAGCAACTCATGTGAGACAAGTCTGGCTTTTGGGCTTGTGAATACCCTAGGGGACCTCTGGTCCATCAGCAATGGCATCGACCTATTGGTTCAAAATACAAAAAAATACCGAAGTTGCATAAAAACAATAAACTTCGTTATGCTGTACACGTGTTTCAATGAGTAACCTCCCTTCAGCAGCATTAAAATCAAATAATATGGAAAGCCATAATCCAAAAGTAGTCCAAAAGGAAGTACTCATTTTCCCCAAAAATATCGAAATAAGTAGCCAAATCTAGCACCAAGGACATCTACCGAGTGCCACATACAGAATGAAGCCTCAGTATCTTTAAGTGATTAGAATTTTGATAAAAACATTAAGTTTTTATAACACGCAAGGTAAAATTTTCATGTCAGACAAGTCTGTCTATTGGGCTTTGAATACCCTCGGGACCCCCAGTCTACCAGCAGTGGCATCGGCCCAATGGTTCAAAATACAAAAATACCGAAGTTGCATAAAAAAACAGTTAATTTCGTTATACTGTACACGTGTTTCAAGGAGTAACCTCTCATCAGCAGCATTAAAATCAAATAATATGGAAAGCCAAAATCCAAAAGTAGTCTAAAAAGAAGTACTCATTTCCCAAAAATATTGAAATGGAAGCCGAATCCAGTACTAAGTTCGTATAAAAGGTCACGTAATTACTTATGTTCATACGTAATTTCATTTGCGTATATACGGAAATCGAATTTTGTATATACAGAATCATTTTTGTATGTACGTGATTAATTATATTTACCTCAATACCGCGCCATACATTTGTATAAAATTGTTAGGAGATCAAAGTCAGATTAGGATATACAACACCGCAAACAGATGTGAAAACAACAATCAAAATGTGTATAATTATATTTTTACAATTATATTTATCATCATACTTCAAGATAAATGCAAATATTTTCCCTGACTGGATATTTATTGCCTTTTTAACTCGTAAGCCGAAGGCGGAGAGTTGTTAAAATGACAAGAAAAAATCACATGAGGCTTCAAGCTTATTAACAGCTCTAAAAGATGATCTTCGTGCCTCCGATAAAATATAGTGCGCAAGTTTCTTCCAAATTAGTATACATTGTGTATTTAAATTATATTTCTTCATTTTCTTGAGTTGAATACGGTGTTGTTATATTAAATTGAAAACAATATGCATGTTTATCAAATTACTTGTTTTTTATATTGCGTCTCGAATCAACGATCCTGCCGCGCAGTAATTTGTCAAAGATGAAAATAACATTTGTTTACATGTGACATGTGTATTGCATATATTTATAGCAATGAAATGGACATGCATACGAAACTATTTTCACGTATTACGGAATAACTTAATGCATGCAGACGTATGCAACAGTTCTTTGGATGACTACTTAATTTTTGCCACGTGTAGATTTTCAGGGCTTTCGAGTTTCAGCTCCATCGGAGCTTTGATTTATTTATTTTTTTTTTTTTTTTT
>MJUU01049451.1:22209-45977 GCA_002080025.1 Modiolus philippinarum
TCCTTTACATATTTTATTCAACAACATCCTGCTACATTGAACCCTAGATAGCCCAGGGATAAGCATACCTAGGGGCCCCTGTTTATACAAACTCTCATTGCCAGGGAAAAAATGAGAGGCCCCCTTTTGAAGTAAATTAACAATAAGATTCAAGATAAACATTTCTTAATTACATTTCACCAATTTACAACTACATTACATTGATATTAGTAATAACATTAATAACAACTTTTGAATTTACCTATAAAATACCTTCCTCAACTAGCCCTACACCTGTGCACGGATATCCCGTGAAATACTTAATCGTGTGTCGTCACATAAAAAGACGAAAGATGTTCATTGATCCAGTCAAGGTAATAAAATATTTAGATATATTGTAAATAACACAGTTTAAGAGACATAAAAGATTATATATATTTATGTATTTGTAGTCATGAAATTGCAACAGATTAGTGTTTTTATGAAAGAAATAAACGATTGTAATCGATAACAAATTGAAATTCAGTTTCTGCCATACGGATAATAGACATTTTTGCGATTAGTTTCCTTTGATATTTTACAATATTTCTACATTTCCAAATTGACCATTTTACGGTTACCAATATCGTGTCAATAAATAATAAATCTGTATCAATTTTTTTGTCCAGGATGCTTGTTCCAAAAATTAAAAACTTATCTAATTTCTGAAAATAATCAAGTTCTCTGCTATCGCAGACTGTGTTTAATTTTTGAAAAATATCAGACCAAACTTCATCAATTAATTTACATTTTACAAAAAGGTGCAATAAAGTTTCCCTTTCTCCACAAAAATGACAAGCACCATTCGATTTTCTCATTTTTTGAAGTAATTCTTCAGTGTAGACTATATTGTGAATAATCTTAAACTGAAGTTGTTTTGCCTTCCTATTCCCCAAGTTTTTATTTAAATTAACCCAAATGTTTTCCCAATTAAATTCATCATTAAATAATAATTCCCATTTATTCTGACAGTTTGGAATTACAGAGTTTCCATAAAAACACTGGATATCTTTTAACTTTATATCCACTGTTTCCATGACAACACCAGTTTTATTCCTAACAAATTGTAAATTGTTTTTAATTTTAAACGGTGTATTCGACTTAATAGTTACATTATCTGACTTGAGATTATTTATCATGTCTTCCGTAAAGGCTGATTTTATTCGACTATATTGCGATATCCAATTCCTTTTATCTGATAGCTTATTAAATATTTCCCCTGTATTTTTGAATGAATTGGCATGTATATCCCACACATCTTTAACCTTTTTAATCCCGCTTTTCGAAAAATTAGCATAAAACAAAACATTTCCACTGAATCTAATTTTAGAATTTCCGAATAAATTTTGTTCAAGAAGTTCGGTTTTTGTTGAAAATTCTTAAAGTTTTTGAAATTCTGTCCAAGAATCCAAAAGATTTCGATAATAATTAGGTAGACGTACATTGTCTAGTCCCTCAGTGTTTGAACATGTGCACAAGAAAAAATCCATATCAAATTTTTCATCATGTAATGTAAGCCAAAATTTACCTATGGCATTCCACTTATCTCGCTCCGAATTGATTATACAATGCATACTTTTAATTTTTTTCGATTTTATAAAATGTTTCAGATTAATCATTCCCATACCCCCTTTCGATTTTGGCTGGCAACAGACTTCACGAGAAATCTGGTTTGTTTTCCCATCCCATACAAAATCCCAAATTAATTTATTTATTTCACGTTCATATTTATCCGGTATTCCACGCATTTCAATTTCGAAACTTATCGTCGATAATACAAAAGATTTAATAATTAAAACTTTCCCATCAAATGTCAGATCTCTCGACTTCCAGACAGCCATACACGATTTAATTTTGTTAATTTTTTCCAACCAAATTTTATCCAAGTCTACACCATATCCATGCATAACCCCTAAAGCTTTCACTGGTTGTTTCGACCACTTGATTTTTTTAAAAATTGGTTTCTTGTTTCGCCATCTCCCTATTTAAATAAATTTATTGAAAATTGCAGACAAAGAACCCATTTGGGTTATTGCAATACATATTCATTTTTGCCCCTGATGCCTTTTCGTAAATTTCAATTACCTTAAACGTTTCTTCAATAGACCCTTCAGTTTTATTAAGAAGTTGTGTATCATCCGCGAACATGTTCAATTTTGCCTCCATACCCTCCCCTACTCGAGCTGGAAGTTGTATCCCTTCTATATTTGGGTTAAGTCTTATCGATGCCGCCAGTGGCTCCGCTTGCAGTATGTACAACATCGGTGCAATTGGACACCCCTGGCGGATTGATCGAGTAAGACTTACAAGTTTTGAAATAAATCCATTTGTCTGAACACAGGTTTTGGAATTCTTAAAAAGCATATTTACCCATCCTATGAATTTATCTCCAAATCCAAAATTTTTTAGACATAAATTCACCCATCCCCATTCAACCCTATCGAAAGCTTTTTGCTGATCAAGAAAAATATTTGCTCCCTCTTCGTCTTCCCAGGCCGATAAGTGATTAGTTTTTAACAAAAGAAATGGAACTCTTCATTAAACGAAACAAAAAAGGTCTACTCAGATTGTTTTCCGTAGTTACAAATTCCAAAAAGTTGTTTCTAACAGGATAATTGAATGATTTTTTAAATCATGTATTTCATTAAGGTATAGAAATAATGTAAATGTTCGCCGTTTGATTGTTAAGTTTGTAATTAGTGCGTAAATTGCGGTTTAAGTGGACTGAATTGGGTGACTATAATTTTGGATGAATGAAATATACATCTTTGGATTTTCTCCAAAATTGGCATACTGATTAATACAGAATTGATGAATACGTGTGCAAATTTTCATTTCCGCCCTTCCACGCAATTACCCAGAATAAAACCCCAAAGTTAGTGTATTCTGCTACATACTGGCTCTATTTTTAGAAATGAAATCGAATTTACCTACATACGTCATGATTACAACTTACGAATCAGAGGCCCATTCAGTTAATCGTAATTTGATTTTTATCTATAGTTTGTTTTAATGTATTAAATGGAAAAGTAAACGTTCTACTACGGTTCCAAATAAATATTTAGATACAGAAATCTACAAACATTCCCGTTTATTTCGTATAATTTTACCATAGTGGGGTACATTGATCCCTGTGAGTGCCTCGGCAGTGTTTATAAATAACATTTACCGCCAAATAATGAACAAAATGGAAAATACCACCCTCACTTATTCCTTGGTTACGGGATATCATTTTGGATCTTGAAAATATACATCTTTGAAATCAATTATTTCATATTTCCCCTTCAAGATTAATCCTTTGGCTATCTTTTAATACAGAAATTGTGTCCGCCCCCGGTAATTTTTTGCCTTTTAATAATATTTTATTGTCGCCAGGTTAATTTTTGTGTGGTTGCAGTGAAGACATTTGACATCAACTATAAACAATTTAACGTGCAATAGCAGACCAATTGTTAACTTTTATTTTGTAAATGTTTTTGTTTTACTAATGCATCGTTCCTTTGTGATTTATATACCCGAACAAGCTTAATATCTAGCCGTTACTATGGACCATCAACAGACGGCGTGTTCCTAAAATATGGCTGATGAAGTAGACGCCCACCTCATTAGCATGTTTAGAAGGGAGATAATTTCACACAATGACTTTTCGGACTGTTCCATGTCAGTATAATTAATAATGTCTTGGAGCAATCTATTACCCTGAAATATGTTTCTACCCTTGACAAATCCCTTCTGGTCCGTATCTATTATATTCGGCAATACACATTTTAATCTTTCCACTAACACTTTTGAAATAATTTTATAATCTGAATTCAGTAGAGTAATTGGTCGCCAATTTTTAATATCTTCCCGTTCCCCCGATTTAAAAAGAAGCGTAATTACTCCAATATATTGTGAACTACAAAGTGTATTATTATTAAAAATTTCTCTTACCACAGACGTAAAATCATCTCCGATAAGATACCAATACACTTTATAAAATTCACTAACTATTCCGTCCTCCCCGGGTGATTTTTCTTCTTTAAGTTTTTTTACAGCTTTGGTCAGTTCTTCCATCGTTATTTCTTGGTCACATAAATTCCTATCCCCTTCACTTACACGGTTTTCTATATTTTGCAAGAGCTCTTCCGCGGCGTCCCTATCCCATCCCTCTGATGTAAATAATTTTTCAAAATAATCCGTTTGTTCCCCTAAAATAGACCCAATATCCTCCTTATATTGTCCTTTCGATGTTTTCACCCTCGTCCAAAGTTTCTCAAACGCCCGTTTTTTCTCTAGATTAAAAAAGTATTTTGTTGATTTTTTCCCCTTTTCATACCAATTAGCTCTAGATCGTATTCTTTCGGCCTCGGCTTTTTTATCATAGTAATCCTTAATATTATTTTCCAATATATTAATTTCATCCTGTCTGTCCGGACCATTCCGCATTAATATTTCTAGTCTTTTCTCCCATTCCCTTATTTGTTTGTCAGATATTTTTAACTTTTTGGAAATTTCTATCGTCAAATGTTTAATTCTAACTTTACTTTCTTCCCACCATTCTAACAAATTTTCGAAATCATCTTTTTTTAAGATCCACCTAGCCCAAAAACTTTCGAACGTATTTTTAAAAATCTCTGTCTTGATAACAGAATAGTTCATTTTCCATAATCCGGGACCACTGTCTGGTTGTGCAACATTTAAATTCATGCACACACCGTCGTGGTCGCTGAATGGAAAATAAACTATTCGGACCCCCTTTAGGGTGTATTGGAAAATACTACTCATAAAAATATAATCTATTCGAGACTTCGAGCCACCCCTAGAAAATGTGTATTGTTTATCGTTCGGATATCTCTTTCTCCAAACGTCTAACAAATTATTATCTTCCAGAAATTTTCGTAATTCGGAAGTACCTATATCGTCTTTATTCGGTACTGGCTTGCGATCTAAATGTTTAATTAAGGTACAATTAAAATCGCCTAAGACCACGTTATTTTTATCAATATCCACGGAAAGCGATTCGCTAAAAAACAATTTTCTATCACCTGAAAAATTCGGCGAGTAAACATTTAAAAAATTTTCGCTTATTTTAGCTATACACGAAATCAGCCTTCCGTTATTATTCTACCGGATTCTATTACTTCAAAACGAAATTTTTCGGAAACCAAGATAGCAACCCCACGTGAGTTACTAGACCCGTGATTCCAAAAACTTTTACCCTTCCATTCACGTCCCCATTTGTTAACCGTTTCCGTAGTACTATGCGTTTCCTGCAAGCAGACGATATCAAACTTTTTATTTTCACACCATTGAAAAACTGCATTTCGCTTTTTATCATTTAACATTCCATTTACGTTTAAACTTGCAATAGAAATAGACATGATATAATATAATCAAACAATTGATTTTCTTATCGTAACAACACTTGATACAATTAAAAATTCTTTGTACCTATATAATTGTTCATTGGAAACACATATGAAAATACATTGGTTAATCACCTGTTTTCCACTTGGGTAATCATTATACAGTTCAATAATTCGGTACACTTTTTCTAAATTTAAATAAAGAGTTTTGTGAGTGATTAATTCTAAAAATAGACAAGGGGATTTTGAAAATAGTAACTGTGTGTAAACAAATGCACGCAACAGTAGTATACCTTGCAGATTAGTTGCATAATTATAAATACAACTACTGTCTGTTTAATTACAAATATGTACAAAAACTATATACCATTTAAGTACAAGCTATATATATATAAAATTAATCTGCAGATTTGTTTACCCGTTTTGTTTGCTGTTTATCGGCAGAACCTGGTGTAGACTCTGAGCTACGTAACCTCTTTCTGACTTGTGGAGTAACATACTCTCCTCCAGATTTACTACATATGAAATCTAAGAATACTTCACTAATGACTTGTGCACCTATGTGACCTACATGTACACCACTTGGATCATTCAAATCATAAAGTGTTCTGTTAGGAACTTTATTTGGAGTGAATTCTGACCACAAATCAATATAGCTTAATACATCACTTTTTTCACATAATTTTTTGACAAACCTATTGACTGACTCAGCTGAATTATTAATTGCCTGAATGTTTATACCTTTACCTCTTCTAGGTAATACACTACACACTCCCACTCTAGCAGTTGGGAATTTTGATTTAACTTTCTCAATACAGTTTGTGAAATCTGCATTAATTTGCTCAACATCATTTTTGTTTTTACCCATGTCATTTGTACCTAAAGACAAAATTACATTTGTTACACATGTTGCTTCAACCTCAGTGTCAGATTGTTCTAATAATGTTTGAACTTGATCAAGTGTGGTGCCAGATAGACATGTTGTAGACATTAGGATTATCAATGTTCACTCGCCTACAATTAGATGCACCAAGTATAACAGTTTTCTGGGATGTTGATATTGGGTCACTATTAATATAAGACTCAGTTTCTATTGTTTTATTTATTTCAGTAGTATCTGATATAACAGATGACTGGTCATTGTCAACTTCAGCACATCTCCCCTCTCTTATTTCATGCACATAATCTCCATAAATATCACTTTCATCAACCTGACAATCCCTTTGCACATGCCCCTCCCTTCCACATCTGTAACATACTTTATCAGAATATGGACAGTCTCTAATAGTATGATCTTTACTATTGCATCTGTAGCAATGTTTTTGTGTAGGTTCCCGTCTTGAAGGTTTTTTATCACACCTGTATGATGGATGATCAGTTTTTGAACAGTACATACACTCTGTTCGATTATTGTCCGCGAAGATACGTACGTCGAACCGTCCAAACTTGGCTAATGTGGGAATAATCGGGACACAGTTTGTTAATTGTGCGTACCGTGTACCAGTCTTTAATAAGGCCCCTACGAATGGACCCTTGAACGACATCACCATACTTTGAAAGGTGGTTACAGATTACTATGTCAGTCATCTCACACGGAGCATCCTTTACGGTTATATTTGTAACCTGCTTCTCAACATCAACCATTTTGATGTATCGATTTTTTAGGTTTATCCCTCGAGTAAGTAAAACGTGTTTTGCTTTCGAGTCGAACACCGTGATTATGCACTCCTTCCCTGTTATTTGTATGGAGTGTATATTACTTTGATCTATCAGTTTTTTAAGTTCATTTAATACATCAGTATGTGTGATACCTTTAATGAAGCCAATGTGGACAGACAAATGTCTCTGTAGCTGGAGTGGGGGGGTGGTACCGACCACCGCCATTTTGTATTTGTGTATGTAAACAACTCACAAAGTGTTCATCAGCTCAGCTGAAAAAATATTTCCAGCTAGTCTGGAGTCATTTAAACATCGGAAACATTTGGAATATTGATTTTAACTCATCTTTATCCAAAAACGGCACTTCCAGGATGAGTAAATATTAAAAAAATTACTTTTTACTCGGAGCCCTGTGAACACGACTTTTCTCACCAAGGGCACACAACTCAAAAATCTATTATTTATTAATATCAAGGCGAAAGTTGATCAACCAATGTACTTGGCAAGCACATGAATTCCATGCTATAATAATAAAATATTTTCGTACTCTCACATGCTTCCGATATTTACTTAAGGCTGTTAACTTCAGAAAATTGAAAGTACGGGATACATTCGACGCAGAGTGCAATACGCTGAAACCTTGGTAACACAGTCTCATCTCTTTGATTTGGATTAAAAGGTTTCAAAGTTCAACATAATAAGGCGTCCTAAATGGAGCATTGATTAGTGTTGGCGTACGATGTATGGGAAATAATTTTATGAATACACCATCTTTTGTCTTTTTCGTGTTTTTCTTGTTTAGTTCCCTGGCAGATTGTGACATGTAATTATAATTTTCAGCCTTTGTAGGTGTTTCCTTTTTCCATTTTGTTACATGTACGCGAAATAATAAAGTTAGTGAGAACCGAACCGTCAATCTAAAACGAATAATCCATGGGCAAGATAAAAAAAAACAACTCGAAACACTTAGTCTTCTAGCGTTGTTGATTATTATTTGGTATATTATATATTTATGGGAAACGAATTTGTAAAAACTTAACAGTTTGTTTTCAGTTCCCATTAATTAATTGTATAAATCTTCGACAGTGTACTGTGTTCACACTTTGTCTAAGTTTTGAATATGTATATATACTTTTGATTAATAAAATAAGTTTACAACAAAGACATGAGTACGGCACAGAATGAAAAAATAAAGACACACAAAGTTGAACATGGACCAAGTGAAAAAACCATGGTTGAGATCAATTGCACCGGTAAGGTATGCATCTCCTGTTCTTATATGACACCCGCCATATCGAACATGTCAAATCCGGTGGTAAGGTTGAATCCGCTAGAGGAAATGACAATTAAGCTTTTAAAGGGAATGATATGTTATCAGCTAAAATTGAAGGATTGGGCAAGTTTTTTTATCTTTAATTTGAAGAAGCCCTTTGATGAATTCAGCCTCATAAGATTGTAGAAATAAAATGGCTACGAGAGGTGCACAGATTATGCCCATTGGAACTCCGATAGTCTGTTGAAAAACATGTACAAATTCTCCAAACTGGACAAAACATGTTGTCGATCAGAAACTAACGATTAAATCATTTCTTCTTCTGTACATTTTCCAAAAGGTGTAATAACGTTAAACAAGTCGTAATAACGGAAAAAAGCGTTATAACACCTTTCTAAAAGGCGTAATAATGCGATAAAGCATTATCACGCTTTTTAAAGTTGTAAAAACTTTGGAATGAAAATTCATGGTTATTGTTGTTGGATTAGTCTGTTTGTCGGTCCGTTGGTTACGTTTTCCTGCCAACTGAACTCCCTCTGCATTTCTGGATTAAGGGTTTGTATTTTGTTGTAGAGTTGCTGTTTTAGTTTGTGAATGCGCATTAAACTTTCGAAATTTCGATATTGGTCTTGGAGCAAACAAGAGGTTGCAATATGTCCATTTTGACCAATCCAACGACAATAACCTAACTCGAATAATTCAATCCCTCTCCGTATCCGATTCTCTCCTTCTTCGAGGGCTTGAACTCTGCATGTGTAAATTTCTCGTCACTGCTGTCTGGAGGAGACAACCAATCAGAATCAATATTGTCATATGACGTATTTCCGCCCATTTATAAAATGTAAACAATGTCGAATGTGAACCTCGAAATCATAAGAATGTATTATAACTTACAGTATTTACGGAATAAATGATATTTTGGAATATCATACATTATAAATAAAAAGATTGTCAAATGAAATCAATACTTTGGGTCGGCGATGTTTAAATAAGATACGATTTTAATATGGGAACAGTCAGTGTTTTGTTCGAAATGTGTATTTGAAATACGGAATTATATAAATATGCCATAAATTGCAACTGTAACTGAAATATTATAAAAATTCTAAATTGCAAAAATTTAATTGTTTGCAGGATGCCCGAGAAACACGCAGGTCAAAAATACTATAAAAACTATGATGGCAAATTCGTCATTTTTAGTTTTCACGAAATTCGATTATATAATTAATTTCCCTAAAAATGAATTTAACACTTAACTTGAAATTTGTTTGTTTTTCACATTAATTTCCTCTTGCGATTTAAATTATCACAATGACAGGTGTTAATAAAAAAGGTTATTATGCAACTCAATTAAGTTTGTACATGCCAGTCTACATTTTCACAACCGTGTGAAACAGAGCTGTCAAGAGGTTTTGGGTTCCAAGAGTGAGACAAAGGGTGTTTGAGGGAAAAGCCACAAGATTTTTTCAGAGACGTGAAGTGGTGCATTCTGAGAGTATTTCAAATGGTCATAGCAAAGAATTTGAAACCAAATTTTCCATTAAAAAGGGAAAATATAAAATTAGCTTTCGAATCTGTGACGTCTATTGAAAAAAATTGTTTTACATCGGGGCCTTTAGCATGAAAGAATGTGCAAACAACCATTAAATTCTGGTTTTCAAAGGTTGTTTTTTCTTTTTGAAGTTTTTTAACTCGAAAATTTAAAAAGCGTGACATTGAAAGGGGTGGGCGTGAGAGCGTGATTTGGTGTTCGAAAGCGTGACTCTCCCGCCGAAAGCGTGAGACTTGACAGGTCTGGTGAAAAAGATAACTAAGGCGCGAAGTTTATAAGCTATCTTTATAAATGCATATGATACACTTAATGGTCAATTTAAGTAAAACGATACGAAAATGACCAAAATTAATCAACTCATCGTACAAATCTACACCTACAATGCACTGCGATAAACCACTTCTGGTTGACGCGTTTTTATCCGTGTATCATGCATTCAGGCGTTAATGGAGCGATCGCAGTGAGTGGAATATAACGACTGGATTATTCGGGTTAACAATAACCACGAATTTTCATTCCAAAGTTTTTTAAACTTTAAAAAAGGCGTTATAATTAAGCAATATCAGTACATTATTCGAATACCCGAGGGCGTCAATCGTAGGTTTTGACGATCAAATTGCAGTTTACAGGCGACGCGTAGCGGAACCTGTAAACGGATATTTTGACTTTCAAATCATGATTCTAATGCAACAAAACGATTTCATATTCTATTTTTAATTGTGAATTTGTAACCATATTAGGAACCAGACTAAACAGGGAACCCACTTTGTTCCAGGTCTGTAGATGATGGAATTCGCGGTCAGTTTTGACCAGTCAAAACCTTAGTCATATAAATTTTCGGAAAGGCGTATTAGGCCTGTATTTGCGTTATTATGCCTTGTTTAGGGTTGTTACTCCTTTTGATAATATATTTAGTTATGTGGTTCCACTACGCTTTCGTAATAGAGCAATTTACAATAAAGAAAAATAACCGGTAGTTCATTTTTTTTAATTATCTTTTAAAATATTTTATTTACTCACACACTTTAAAGTCAAAAACTTTTTTTTCGGATAAAGGTATAGGAAAAACCACTTGTAAGAAAACTAGTCAGTAAGTGTTTTAGATTATTTACTTCTTTCACCAGATTTTTTTTATATTGTATGTGATTTTAATATTGTTGATTTTGATCCTATGTTTTCAGATGTACATAACAGAATATATTTCATTTTATCTTTACCCTTTACTGATGATTACAAAACTGATCATAATTTAGACCCATTGAATTGTATAAATAAGCCACGTGTGAAATGGAATCAAAACAAACTGAATGAATTTGTTCAGGTAATAACAGATTACGTAAACAACGTGTTTAGTATTGGATGAGATCGATAATGGAAATCAAGTATCAAAATCTAAAGTAGATGGTCTAGTTAATGACCTTTGTAATTTTTTGAGTGAAGGTGCAAGTATTGTATTTGGTACAAAAAATAAAATTTATACACAACATAATAATAACAAGCCGTGGTTTACGAAGGATTGTAAATCGAAGCGTAAGGCATTCCATGATGTTAGAAATATATATAAAAACGATAAATCTATTGATACTAAAAATATGTTAAACGAAAAATCAAAAGATTACAAACGAGAATTAAATAAAAGTTACAAAGTATACCAGGAGAAATGTACTGAGGAGTTACGCTCACATTCAAAATCTGACTCGAAATCATTATGGAAAACATTGAAAAAATTTTCAGGTATTTCAAAACGAAACACACCCATTCTTATTGATACGCTTTATGGATATTTTAAAGAATTAAAAAACTCAGATGAAGATGATGCTGATATTGATGACATATATGTGATAATCCTATTTATGACGCATTATTAAATGATGAAATTACAGAGTCAGAAATTATGAATGCTATCAAAGTTTAAAAAACAATAAATCACCGGGCCTTGACAATATTTTGAACGAGTACCTCAAAAACTCGACACCATCGTTAATTCGGGTATTGTACAGAATATTTAATGTTGTCTACTAGATACAGGTATTATACCAGAAAGTTGGACTGTAGGTATTATTAAACCTATATACATGTACAAGAACAAAGGGAATGATTTAGATCCAGATAATCATAGGGGAATTACATTGATTAGTTGCTTAGGAAAGCTATTTACTTCTATTTTAAACGAAAGATTGACGTTTTTTGCAAATGAAATATCTTTAATATCCTTTAATCAAGCTGGATTTAGAAAAGGACACTCTACCACGGATCATATATTTTTGCTTCAATCATTGATATCGTTATATCAAGCGTTTGGTAAAAAAACTTTTCTGTGCATTCATTGACTTCCGCAAGGCGTTCGATAAAGTTTGGCGAACGGGCTTGTGGAAGAAAATGATCAATAGTGGTATAAAAGGTAAAATGTTTACCGTTATATATAATATGTATGATGACATCAAATCATGTATTCAATATAATGGTGAGCAATCAGATTATTTTCCCTGTCTCATTGGCGTGAGACAGGGAGAAAACTTGTCTCCCTTTTTATTTTCCATTTTCCTAAATGACTTGGAAAATTTTCTGTCTGAATCAAATATATCTCCACTGGAACTTGTACAAGAAAAGAACATTCAAGAGTTTAATATCTTTTTAAAAAATTTTTTGATACTCTACACAGACGATACCGTTATTTTGTCTGAAAGAGAAGATGGAATGCAAAGAGCATTAGATATTTTTGAGTTGGAATGTAACCAGTGGAAGCTAGAAGTGAATGTCAATAAATCAAAAATAATGATATTCAGTAAAAGAAAAGTACGTTGTCATTCTGAATTTACATTGCAAGAAAAGGCCATAGAGGTTGTTGATTCCTTTTCGTATTTATGTCTTTTGTTGAAATATAATGGATGCTTTCCAGAGGCCAGGAAAAAACTAGTGAACCAAGCACAGAAATCTTTGTTCAGTATTTATCAAAACATAAGAAATCAAAATATTCCAATCGATTTACAACTGAAAATTTCCGATGCAATGGTTGAACCAATTTTACTTTATGGCTCTGAAATTTGGGGATATGAAAACATAAAGATAATTGAACAGGTACATTTAAGTTTTTGTAAACGCATTTTGAAAGTTAGATCATCAACTCCTAATTACATGGTATACGGTGAACTAGGTCGATACCCTTTGGAAATAAAAGTTAAAATTAGAATGTTGTCATTTTGGAGTAGATTAATTAACAATAACGAAAAGTTAAGCAGTTGTGTATATAAGCTATTGTACTCATTGAAGAATAACGGTATGCAGCGTATTAAATGGCTTAATTGTATTGAATCTATTTTTAATGATGTTGGTTTGTCATATATTTTTGAAAATCAGATGGGATTTATTGACAACAAATATATAAAACAGATTTTACATGACCAGTTCATTCAAAAATGGTTTAGCGAAATAGAAAATTCATCTCGAGGCGAGTTTTATAGTTTATTCAAGAAAAATTTTTGTTTAGAAAATTATTCAATTAAATTGCCACAAGAAAACAGAATGTGGATGACAAAACTTAGAACTTGTAATTTACGTATTCCCATAGAAACCGGAGATGGCTAAATATCCCTAGGCAAGATAGAACCTGTACTTTTTGCAACAATAATATTGGAACTGAATTTCATATTCTCTTTATGTGTAATAATGAAAATATAGTAAACCTAAGAAATAGGTATTTACCAAAATACTATGTACAATATCCAAATATTTCAAAAATGATAGGATTATTGTCATTTTGTAATGTACCGTTATATAAACATTTTACTGTATTTGTGAAAAAAGTAAGCTCTTTGTTATGATACTATTTTTATACACCCATTCGTAAATCACATGACCATGATCTTAATTAATTTCATGATTACCTTATGATTCAATATGATTTCGTGTGCGCTGTCCGTCTGCGTTTGTTGTGAGGATACACATATGGCTTGAATCTAGTGCCATATGTGCTGCCATATGTGAATCAGCACGCTGCACGGGCACGCTGCACGGGCACCGGACAACGTCCACTTAAGTTTGTTTTCCCTCGGTGTGTGTGTATGCTTTACTGTGTTTATATTATTATTTTCTTTGTCTACTTTATCTGTGTAATAATGTCAATCCTGTTCATTTCGTCATATAATTTGTTATTATTGTATTATCCTCGTGTTACACTTTTGTGTCTGAGCGTTAACCAATAAATCTTGAAATCTTGAAATCTTGAATCAAAACACGTTATCACACACTGTATGTAATTGGTTCTAATCAATCCTCAGTAGAGAATTTCATTCTGTTTGAAATGCTTGCAATTTCAAACAGTAACTGGTAAACATATTTCGATAATTATTTATTCAACTGCTATCTAGTGTACAAAATATATTATGATTTGGCGTTTAGCATGTTTGGTTCATACTTACTGTCATTTTGTTGTACTTAAGAGCGATGCACTCAAGTCAGTCTTAATGAATTCTTTGTGATTATTTATCCATTAGGTATTAATCCCCGATGTGTCAAGGTTTGTTCAGTCATCCCTCAAGAAATTCTATGGCCGTCACATCTTTGAAAGATTTGACGTGTCGTTGTCATAAATGACAGTGTAACGGGTGCTGTTATCAGAGCAGGGCATGCTTACCCTTCTGGACCACCTGATGTCGACGTCACTGTAGGTTTTTATTGGAGTTCACACTGTCAGTGCTTTCTTTTTTAGTGTTGTCTTGTATATCATACTGTTAAATTGTAGCTTTGTCCTCGTCAGTGATGTTTGTGGTACCGAATTGTCCTTGTAAATGTTTAAATAAGAAAGTAATTACAAAAGCTTTTCAAAATATTTCCTTGGTAATATTTAGGGGTTAGCAAAGTAAAGAATACCATGTTTTTTTAATTTATTTTGTCTTCGGGTTAGAACATGCGATTAAACAGATGTTACAAATAGCAGCATATATGCGTCTCTGACCGTATGACAAGTGCAGTTAACAAAGCAGCTCATTCTTAGCCTTCCGGAGCATCTGATGTCAATCTCGGTTTTATAAGTTCATACTGTCAGTGCCTTAAGGATGTTCGCTCCTCATGTTTTGGGATTTCTGTCAGATTTTCGGAATCCTCGGGTTTTATCTATTTAAAAGCATTATAATGTTTTGCCCATTGACCCCCTTATTTTTTCCATAATTCAATTTTATACATCTTTGTGCGCATTCTGTAAAAAAATCATTGAATTCTATTTATTCTGTCACATTGATTCATGGTCAAACCTTGTTAATGTTAATCCTATGAAAAATCAGAGGAGTTTCGGTTTCCCGCCAAAATTTCAGTCACATGAAACTCAAAAACGAGATCATTAACCTATCATTTTTTTTTCGCTTAAATTGTTTCTTTTTTAATTTTCTAACAAAAATCATTTTTGTCTAAAATTCTATTTATTTTCAAATATAATAGCAAACCCTCTTAATTTTAATGTTGTGCTTTATTTCTTTGTTTTGTTATTGTCTAACGCCATTATTTTTAGCCATGTCTCTTTTATATTTAGCCATGTTTCTGAATTTTTAATATTGAAATCACTAAGCCTTTGTTCCTTAGGTATTCTTCTGCTATTGTTTTATTAAACTAGTTTGAATTGCTTGAGTAGAGATTTCATGATTTCTTTAACAGTTTGGTCTTGTCTGACTTCTGAATTTAATTACTTTATTTTTTATTTTGTTTTATGTATTCAGGTTGTGCAATTAATTTTTGTCAGGCGAAGCACAATGCCTAGAATTTAGTTTTTTTTGTTCAGCACTATGTTCGTGTTCGTACATTACAATTTTTGGATCAAGATAAAAACGCAAGTCTTATTTTTAGCTACGATATTTAAATTTAAATTAGAAGTCTCTTCGTAAAACTTCTCACACCTCTCTCATTTTTTAATATAAAATTTAATTGATTTTTACATTGAATTCAATTAAGGGAGTATGAGCGTCAGATTTTAGAAGCATTCGATATCCTCAGGTTTTATCCATTTAAACAGTGTTAAACTTTTTGTCACATGGATCATATTTTCTTGGTCGTTGGTCACATTAAAATGCATTAAATAGACATTGTATAAAATTTAATCAACTTCCAATTATATTTTCATATATTTAAAGGCCTATAAACATATCATGCAAATTGTAGAAAAACTCTAGAGAGAACTGTTTCCCGCCATAACTTTGACATTTTATATCTCAAAAATTCTTATATTGATTTTCATTTTTTTGCTCAAGTTGCTCCATTAGCAGTGCTCTTCAAAACAAAAGGTCAGCATTTTAAGTCTAGTTACAAAATTTCTGACACTCGTACTCCCTTAATGGCAACATGAACTTAAAAATCGAGGAGCACAGTGCTAAATTGCACGACTTGTACCCAATTAAATTTGATGTCAGTAACATCTGCCTTACCGAATTTAAACAAAAATGGCTGACGTGTGTCTTGTGAATTTCCCCTTTCAAATAAATTCGGCATTTTTTACTGCAGTACGTCGATATCTCTGCTGGTGAACTGTTAATCCCTGGGGGAATTCACCAACCGAGTAGTCAGTACTTCAAACCGATTTTATCTGGAAACTTGCACTATAGATCTAAATTTCAGAAATTTTACTTAAAAGTAAGTAAGAACCGAACCGTCAATCTAAAACGAATAATCCAAGGACAATGGCAACATCGGAAAAAACAAAGAAACAGAGACACGTGCACAACATGAGTACGGAGTACTCCTTAAAAATAAGGAGTATATCTCCTAGTGCATAGCTCTGTCCTTAGTTGATATTGGTTCCTCGTTGAGATCTTTTAGCTTTTTGTTTTCTATCAGATCTTACAGATTTTGGGTTTATGGTCTTCCAAATGTTTCGATTTGATCTGCACTGGAGAAACATAAGTTGTCTAAATGGTCATATATGCAGAAACTAAATTTATTGTAACTTCGGTATTTTGGTACTATTTATACAGTTTGATATTGTTCTTCTTGCTGTCATAGGAAATGTATGGAACGCCATGGCTATCTTACGTAGTGTAGAACTATTTTACGTTGTACTAACTTTATTATGTTATGTAGTCATTTTACCATGTTATGTAGTAACTTTATTATGTTACGTGGAAATAAGTAAACCACAATTTGTGTAAAAGCTGATAGAGAACAAATTACAAATGACATCTAAATAGAAAAGGTAAAATCATTTAAGGACAAAGCTATGCAAGAGCGAGATACTTCTTAGTTTAAAACGAACTCTCTTTAATTTCGATATAATTTTTGTAATTTTCAAAAAAAAAAAAAAGAAGAATCGGTTTTCGCACCGGCACCTAAGTCCTGGCTAAACAAGACAACTTTCAGACTTTTCTCTATGTTCTTAGGGATTATCCTAATTCGCTGCAGTATTGCAAGTCAGGTGTGATGATAACATTGGGGAGGGGTAAAATTGTATTAATTTACATTAAGGAGGTTTGTTCCTCAATTTGAAAATAAAAAGAATTTCAGGTAAATCATATTTTGTTAGCAAATTGAAAAAGGAGTAATTTAAGCCCCCCCCCCCCCCAAAAAAAAAAGATAGGTTGACGATCTTTTTTTTTAGATATAAGTGAGTAAAAGTTTGTCGTGAAACTGAACCCTTCTGAATTTTGCATAGGTTCAACATTAGTAAGGTTTGACCATGAATGAATGAAACAAAATTAATGGGATTTAATGAAATTTCACAGAATGCTCATATAGATGTATAAATTGATATTGTGGATGACTTTTTGTTAGTGATAAATATGCCCGGGGACAATGTCACAGTCTCAAAAAACTTAATACAATTGGACAGAAGTTTTTATGGGAAATGCTATCCTCAGAACAATATTCCTAGTAAATGTTATGTCTGGAAATATCTTCTTAGGGGCTATTTCGTTTGGACACATTTTCCTGGTGAACACATTTTACTAAACAAGTTGATTCTATATTAAGATTAGGTAGAATCCATTTACACGGACGTGATAGAAGACACCAATCAAAGTATAGTCGGTTTCGTTTTCGAATTCGTTGTTTAACTGAATATCTCAAGATAGAGTTTCTGAAAGGTGTTTTTTGACGTGGTTATTCTTGCTAGAACAAATTTGCCCCCAAAATTCACATTTTCCTGTGAAACGGGTCCTTGTTGCCCATTTCAATCTATGGTGTACGGGAGGCAACTCGAGTAAAAAATTACGTTCCTTCACGCCGTTACAGGCCCTTCGCACTATGAAGTTTTAAAGCCACAATGCGGTGCTTTGTGCCGGTATCTTGACCTAAATAAACCAGTTGAAAACAAAGTACTCAAAAGATATCAAAACATAAGTAATACATGTGACAAGTATGATAAACACCGTTTTGCTTTTAGAGGGCCAAGTGACCTAACCCTAACCCTAATCTTGGTAAGTCCCAATCTTATGAGCTCTGAATTGGTCAGTAACTAAAAAATTCCAATTTAATGCATTTGTCCGCAGCAAAAGTTTCTTACAAGTCCCCATTCCCTTTATGACACCCTTCACTTAGAAACTGGTCACGTGATATATAGGACATCCGTTTTTTTTTTTTTTGGTTCCGCATGAATACGCTCACTACATCGTAATAAACTTACTACATAACACAATGAAGTTACTAGTAACCACATAACATAATAAAGTTACTAAATAACCCACTTACAGATAGCATACAAAAGAAACAGTGGAATGTGTATAATCTTTTTAACGGAAGACCGAGATTGACAAAAGGCAAGAATAATTTGCGTCAATCATCTTTGTTAAAAAATGCCCAATAAATACATTTCTCGTGTTTACACATTGCATATTCTGGTGAAATTTATTTTATTAAATCAGAACTTCTTGCTTGGCTATTAGTCATACTTTTATTTATTATTTTATAGCTTGACCATTGCGCTACTTTTGAGGCATAAGCTTACTGTCTCTTTAAAAAATGTTCAGTTGTTGTAGCGTCGTTTATATTTACTCTGTATTTTAGTTAAATATTCAATAGAAATGAGTTTTTTCATTGAAGTTGACAACTTTGGCGTTCCCCACAGAGAAAACGAACTCGGTGATCTCCATATTTTTTACACATTTTTTATTCTAACAAAAATAATAACATATCGTTTTTAAACAAAATCTATGGATCCAGTAAGACTGAAGATATAATGCTAAAAGCGACAAATTTGTACATCAAATCTTGATTTCCAAGTATATTCTATTTATTTTTTATGATTCAAAGGGTCATTTATCAGACAGTTGTACAATGAAAACGAATTTGGTGATCCCCTTTTTTTTATTACATTTATTGATGTCTTATACTTATATTAAACTCCGTGCAAAATTTTAAAAAATCTATCGAATGATTGCATCCTGACCAATGACCTTAACGCCCATATTAACGAAATTCTAATCGAGTGATATCTGACAAATTAGTTAAGCTGGGTTGTAAGCCCCCACCCCCCTTCAATCTTCGGACTCCCATGATCCAAGGAGTATTTCCATACAAGTAAATAGGGCTTCAACTGGTATTATCATATTTTAAACAGGCTACCATTTCCGATGTGAAATGTTCACGTGATAAGCTAAGTAAAGTGTCGAGAATAGGGTAAGTGCCCTGCTGTTTGAGTAATGTTAATGATAGGGTGGATTGTTTTTCCTAAAGTACACTAAGAGCTTATTATTAGCATTTTGTGAAGAACGTTACATTTGACCCCATAGCATTTCTTACGATTTTTCAGAGAGTAAAGAAAAATTATAATGCCAAGGAAATGACAATTTCATCGTGTAAACTGAACATATGTGTACAAAAATATATAACAAAGTAAAAGATTATGTCACACACCGTTTAACCACTTTGTTTCATTTTGGGCAAAATCTGCATGATAAAGTCAAAATTGATCATACCAATACGAGACTTTGATTATCTTCGCTAGCCAAGGGTTACGATCCACTGACGATAGACTTGAATAAACCAAGATAATTAAAAGAAAACTAAAAAAATCTAGATTTGACTGGTAAGGGACCGACCATTTAACCTGAAAAAGGGGGGGGGGTGGGGGGGGTGGGCGGTATGGGTTTTTTTCTGGACAGAAAATTTTTTTCATGTGTATCAACGAAATATTTTTTTCCAAAATTAACAGTATTTTTTGGGCAGAAAGCATCCTTCAGAAATTTTTGTTTTCATCATTTTGGCAGCCAAACTTTTTTTTCCACATAATATCAGGTCTAAAATATTTTCTTAGAAAAAAAAACATAGCCCCCCCCCTTTCAAGTTAAATGGTCGGTCCCTAAGTACATACCTATGCCAACTAGTCCGGTTGAATATTGTTTAGGCTGGTTGTGAAAAATGTTACCAAATTTCTTATTTTAAGTAACATTGGATAATATTTTGTCCCTGTTTAGAGTAATGTTTAGGTACGATTTTTGATATTTGAACATTTACCCTTACCTAAACATTACCCAACTTACTAGGGGTGACCCAATATGCCAAACATCCAGCCGTTGATTAATTCGCGGATAATGTGCTTGCCACATAATATTATATTGATGAAAATTTTATAGATCGTTCCTGTTATGTCCGTGTTCATGGACACATTGGAAAAGGTACAAACCACAACATATCTTAAAGGTAAGTGAAAGTGGAAAAGAAAATTATATAATGGATGACTTGAAAACTGACAAGACATCAGTTTGAGTTTGCAAGTTCCAGCTACAAGTTTCGGCCTCTTATTGAATAAAGAATGAAAAATCTACAGATACTGTAAAAATGATTTATTTTTGCTTTAGATTTTAAATAATTCTCCCAGGGAAACCAACCAATTTCGATCCCGCATAAGTAATATATATGACATGAACAATGAACACTTTTGCTTTGAGAATGTCGCGTGACCTGGCCCTATCCCAAATCGTGTAGCGATGTTAAGTCCAAATCTTAAGAGATCTGAATCGGAAAGGGGCTTGCAAATGCTAACTTTACCTCATTTATCAGCAGCAAATGTTTCATACAAGTCTCCATGCCGATTTCCTCTAAAATTCTCTTTATGTCATATATACAGCTGCAGCCGACGTCATTATTTCAACGTGATATTGCATATCCGGGCTTTTTTGGTTCCGCGTGAATACTACTAACTACATAACATAATGAAGTTACTACTCAACATAATAAGGTAACCACATAACATTATAAAGTTACTACATAACATAATGAAGTTACTACACAACATAATGAAGTTACTACACAACATAACGAATTTACATTAACATAATGAAGTTACTACACAACATAATGAAGTTACTACACAACATAACGAATTTACTACACAACATAATAAGGTAACCACATAACACAATAAAGTTACTACATAACAAAATAAAGTTACTACACAACATAATATAGATCATACATAACGCAGTAAAGTAACTACATAACATAAAGTATTAACAACATAGCAAAATAAAGTTTCAATTATTAGAGAAAATCGGACAAGAAACTTAACATTACATAACGTAAACATTACTATACATAACACCCATTTCCTTTGTTATTCTTATGTCAAAAAGTAATCTGTTGAAATTTGATTTATCTTTCTTTTCCTCTATGTAACATAAAGAATTTATTTGAAAATTTTTACCTCCCTTAATAAAATACTTGAAAAACGGAAAACAATTTTACATCGTAAATAAAAGGGTATTAACTATTTATGCAATGAGAAACGTACTTGAAAATATTATTGAATTTGAATCATGTTAATTTTGTATATTATCAATATTATATTAAATATATGATGTAATTAATACGATATATATTTACAATTTCAATCAATTTTGTTTCTAGCAATAAAATAATCGCCTTCCAATTTGAGAGTTCTCGCTATTTATTGGTGCACTGAAATGTCGTCAGTTTAAATATAAATAAAGTGTCGTCTGTCATAAAATGTAAAGTTTCCTGGTGGACGGCTCGAAGAGCATATGGCATCTTTTGCTTATCGTTTGACTGCGAACTTTTATTCCCCCGTCGCCCTCAATAGCGTATACTAAAGGGGCGACCATTTGATTTTCAGGGGAGGGCTTGGGCGATTTTGCCTATATCATGAAATTCTGGAAAAAAATATTTATTTTCACAAATGTCACGACAAATTATTTATTCACATTTGCAAAAAAAATTTTATTCTTCAAATCAAATTCAAATTATTTATTTTCATGACAAAGATGATTGGAATATTTATTTTCACTGGCACCAGGATTAAATTATTTATTTACAAAAATGCCCAAGCTCCACCCTTGAAAATCAAATGGTCGTCCCCCTAAATACAAGAGCATGCTACAGTTTGTTACATGTGAAGATAAACATTATTTTTTAAACATATTTTCATCGAAGCAGGTATTATACAAATAAAACATGTACTATTAGTAAGCTTATTATACTGTTTATTAACTCCAAACGCAATATTGAAAATCATTCTCGAAAAATTTCAAAGATCGATTCTGCATATCAAAAACTCTTCGATGCATAACGTCAAGAGTGGATGTCCCAATAACGCAATTAACCGGCGGATCCAGTGTTCGAAAAAGGGGGATTCCGACATGGATCCAGAGAAAAGTGGGGAGGGTTCAAATCGTTGTTTACCATGTTTGTTCGGGTTACACGGAGTGCAAATCCGGGTTATAATATGGTAAATGTCGGGCGGGCCTCGTTTTGCGTGGACAATGAGGGGTGGGTCCTCAGGATATCCCATATCCCAGTAAGTCTTGACTAAATTATCCCTGTCAAAATTTAAGATACACCTGACTTTATAGAATTTTTCAACATTTTTCTGGACTTTGAAACTTATTCATTTTTGACAGAATGTTTTATATATATAGAAGATGTGCACCTTTCTTTATGGAAGTATTTTGATTTTTTTCCGGACTTTGCTTCGGAACTCAGTAATCTTAAAGACATAGTGTACCTATTTGTGAAATCGATTTTCAGAATGTACGACAAAAATATTTTACTGACTTCTGTTGATCATGTTTACAATCAATATTCTCAACCGATTTCCGCTGCTGAAGTTACGGGATTTCGATTAATGCCATTTTTTACTTAAATAATCTGTTCATAAAACAGAAATGGACAATTGGCCTATGTGTGTAATCACACTATCGAAACACTCGAGCACGCCATTTCTAAATGTGTCACGATGAGATGTAAAATAAGTGTCTGCTATCTAGTTCACTTCACTTCAAACAAAATTAGTTACACCTCAGAACTGTTCACTGGTGTGACAGTTTACAAAACAATACTGAATTTATTTTGGATAAATTGTCTTCTGGGTGTTGCAAGCTTTTCAATATATAAACAAGGCAGATAAAAATACAAGAAAACAGATATTTAGATTCACTTCAAAAGTTTTGTATACATTGCGGTAACACATCGATTATCCATTTATTTAGGGACCGACCATTTTACTTGAAAAAAAGGGGGGGTTATGGTTTTTTTTTCTGGACAGAAAATTTTTTTAATTTTTTTTTTTAACTAGCATAAACAATTTTTTTGAAAAGTAAGTGAGAACCGAACCGTCAATCCAAAACGAACAATCCAAGGACAATGGCAACATCAAAAACAAAACAAAAAACAAAAAAATCACAGTTACTTCTAAAATAAGCATTATTTTTTCGGCAGAAAGCCCCCTTCAGAATATCTTTATTTTCATCAGTTTTGCAGCCAAAATATTTTTTCCCATAAACTTCATGAAAAAAACCATAGCCCCCCCCCCCTTTTCAGGTTAAATGGTCGGTCCCTTCCGACACAAAAAATAAAAACTTTTATAACTATTTGATGAATTTTTGGGGGAAGAATTCAATGTTTTAAGCGCAAGAAAACAATATAAAGGTCTTTTTATGAATTATTATTCCCTCATGTCAATTGTTGGTTTGAACGACTTTAAAATTTT
>MJUU01049451.1:46143-179376 GCA_002080025.1 Modiolus philippinarum
ATCAGGTTAATTGGGCGGTCCCTTAGAGGAAATTAATTTTTTTTTATATTATATAAAATTATAAAGTATATTACATATTTAAGGGTGGTTGTGTCTTTTTTCATATACTTTTACTGTAAATAATGAATAAAATTTTATTAAAATGAAAGAGCCTCCTATACTGTATACATATATCATACTGGAGTCTTAAGCCCTCTTGGGTGAGTGCTCATTGTTTATGGTCTCATGGTGACTTCAAAATGAATAACAACAATAAAAGTGTTGTTCCAGTTGCTTGACTTATGAGTATTTGTTTGGATTTTCTCTCGTGTTTATTTTCAATATATCCTTTTTATTTACTAATCCTTTTCAATTAACATTTTGCCATTTGGTCGACTCCATCTTAGCAATCACCAAAACGTCAAGAGAAAAAAAAAAGAAAAAAGAGAGCGAAAATGCTTGGAATCATATCAATCATACAGAGACTAAAGACCTTAGAGTTAAAAACCATCAATAGCGGATCCAGACTTTCTGCTAAAGAGGGGGACCCATAATTTTTCCATAAAGGGGGGGGGATCGGAACACAATTTTCCGAAATACCTATAGGAATTTTAAAATCTTAAATATTGTTCTAGGCCTCTCATTGTTCAAATTCAAGGCGACTTTATTTTGACAGCTAACCATTCTTGTTACAAAATATTGCAGATAGGTTCCAATAACTGTCACATTATTTCACTGCAAAACATAAAATTTCCATATGAAGAAAATGTCTGATTTTGGAGAAAACATAAATTAAAATCAGATCACGCAGAGTATTGAATGTTTAAAGGAGACAGTCTTATCTAAGTCTCCCAAACGTAGTTCGGAAACATTTTTTCTATTGTTAAGTTTTTCAAAATGTCTCCACTAAACTTAAGCATTTAAATAAAATAAATTTTACGGCATGTTAGATAATGTTGCCAACACTATCGGCCTTGTGGGAATCGACGAGATCATTATTATAGTCGAGCAACATATGCAATTGTTGAAAAATCATTATTACTGTATTAAACATAATTGATTTTATTGTAGTAATAATTTCTTTATCGGGATCGCATCTATTGTTTAGACTATAATAATGATCTCATCGATCCGCACTTGGCCGATAGTGGCTAAGATGTGCACTCAAGGCCTGGAATTCGGCTGTTCCCATGGAAACAAGGAGGATGGAAAACTTACACGTGCTTAGAATTTGATGTCATTTTATAGGATAGAAGTATGTTATGGTTTTACGTTCATTTACTCCATATCCTTTCGTAAAATATTATAGTCTTTGAATTTTCAAGTGGCAGCAGTTGTCATGGAAGCCGAAAAAGGGTGTAAGAAATTTGACATGAAGGCTGTCGAGGATTGTGTGGACTCACAATTAGTTTTACCTCGAGTCCTTGGGCAGTTTGTGGAACTTTAGTATTCGCAAATATATAGTTACCCAAGTTTAATATTATTTCTAGCGAAATGACGTTTTTATTAAATCATCGTATTTCTCTCGGACTTGTAACAAGTAACCTGTTGTGCCTTATGCTACTGTATACTAATAATAGTCCTTTGCGGAATGAAAAACGAGGATGTTTGAGTGACTGTAAGTTTGGTTAAATTATCCCTAAATATTGCAAGTGAACAAACAACCCAACTTTACCGATTTTTTTTATAATAATTCTGTATAAAAATTTGTTCGTTTTTAAGATTTTTTCCCGAACTCTGCAGGAATAATGCAAGATTCTTAACAAAAATTACTTAAAACATCCCGGTCTTAGAATTTACTTTACCATTCTAGTCTCATGAATAACAATTTTATCATCCGCTCTGAATTTTACCAAACAGTACCGAAAAATGTAGAAGGTCTTTCCAAAGATTGCTCAATCAATATAGGATCCGACAAAACATGGCCGCCAGTGAGCAAATTAATTCAATACTGTAACCATTTGGAAAACTTTTGATCATTTTGTCTAAAGTTATTGAAGCAAGTTCAACCAAACTGAACTTTGATGTGGTATATATTATGGTCATTGAACCTACAAACATATGGCCTCCAGCATCTTCCCAAGTATTTGAGGTCAATGTCTCATCCGACAAGAGAGGTGCATGGACTGCAAACACTTAACTTGGGAAGATGAACTGCCAGAAGAGAACATATTTTAACAAATGAGAAAACAAAAACTCAGGTCAACTGCTCTAAATTTTAACCATTGAAGCAAATTCAACAAAATTTTCAAGAGTGGTGCATGATAAGTGCTGCATATGTTTGTTCAGATCAGATTAGAAAGTACATGCGGCTAGCAGGGAATATGGTATATATAAATGACCATTTTGACCATGTCATAAACTACCGAAGCATTTTTAAACGAAACTGTGGTTGATTAATGTATGGAAGAATCTGAACATTGCCCCCAGCAAGTAACATAGAGTAACAGTGCACCCAATTGTAAAAGTAATCTAAGATTTTGTTTGGATTTGAGTAGTTTTAGTGACCCCAACGCAACGCGATGCGGGGATATGGATACGGGCGTCCGTCCGTCAACCTTGATAGCGCTCTAGCAAATTTTATCATTGCATTTCGTAAATAATATATATATACAGAAGCTTTAGTTCTAGGATGCCTTACGCGAGTTCGAAGATGAGTGCTAGTCGAATATTGTTGTAGGAGTACCTTTTTAATTCTGAAAATCGACAAAATATCCACGGTTACTTAGTGTTCTGGCAAATTTATTTCTGATTGGAACGTGTATAATATTTATACAGTAGCTTTAGTTCAAGGATGCCTTAAGCGAGTTCGAAGACGAGTCCTGGTCGAATATTTGTGTAGGATTTAGAACCCTTTTAACTCAGAAAATTTCCAAAATATCATTGTAATGGATTTGGGTTATACAGTTGCTTTAGTTCCAGCCTCTAGTTTTGGCTAAAATAACTCTCAAGGATCAGTATGAGCCAATGCAGTCAACTTGTGTTCTTAGTTCATCAGTCAATCCGTCCGTTAACATTTTACATTTTAGTAGCCGTTACTGAAACCTATGAAGGATTTTACATGAATTATTGTGGAAGGTCCCCGTGCTAAATTATTTGATGCAAAATATTATGGTACCTCATCCAAGATTTCCGTCATTTTAACACTTTATTTTTTATGGAAAAATTTTCAACGTTAGACCTATTGGAAAAACATTTAATGTGCCACGCTTGGAGCAGATCATGCTTACCCTTCCTAAGCGCCTGATGATAACTCAGTTTTTGTAGGGGATCACACTGCTAGTGCTTTAGTTATGTGGCGTTCTTGTTCATTTTTTGTGTATTTAATTTGTTTTTGTCATACTGTTTCAGTTCGTGTTTGATATGAATTGCCATTGTTTTGTTTTTTTTATTTTAGAATTAACCTTTTCAGCATGTTTGTTTCGTCATTTTTTTACCGATGTATATTAAGGACATTTTTTTCTGAAACGACTTGGCATATTGTAAACTTGGTCATAATGGTCCTCGAGTGGTTCGCTGTTTAGAATGAGTGCAGCACTTTGCGCCTCGTCCAATATTTCCCCAAGCTTGGAACATTGTTTAAAATTGAAGCCTACAGGAACATTTAAAAAGATATTCTCCTCGGAAACCAGAAAGGCGATTAGAACTAAAAATAATAGTCATTTGGTAGTCTTCTGTAAAATGTGTCCAGCAGCTTTGCAGCTCATCTAAGATGACCGCCAGCGTGGCAATATTTTAGCATTTGACAACTATGGGAAAACACTAGGATTTTCTCTGAAAATACTTGGCAAATTGATACCAACCTAAATTTGGTTGCAATAGTCTTTTAGTGGTCCCCTTATCAAATGTGTCCGTTAGTTTCACATTTCGTCCAAGATGGGACCGCCAGTGGAAACATAGTTTAACATGGGAAACTATGAGGCCACGTACAAAGATTTACTCTGAAACTACAAGGCCATTTTGTACCAAACTTGGTCATAATGAGGATTGGATGGTTTCCTTTAAAATGGTGTTGGTTAAATTAACATTTTTCCCCAAGATATCCGCCAGCCATATATTAACGTTGGATCCTTTGGGAAAATACATTCAAAAAGTCTCAACTCTGACAGTACTAACAAATTGTAACCAAACTTGGAAAGACCCATTTAAAATTGTGTCAGACTGGTCATGTTCCTTTCAAAGATATCACCTAATAAGAACAGTAAATGCTAAATCACTAGGTACCAAGTTGGCGATGCAGGCTTTTGGGGGGCCTCTTGTTTTCGTCTTGTTTAAAAATTTGTGTACTTGAGAGAGTGTTTCAAATACATAATTGAAAAGATAAAATATAATACTTTTTTTTAAAAAGATCATTGCTATTCAAAGGCTAGGGGAAGTGCTTCAATAAGTTTAGTTCAGGCTCAGTTTTGCTAAGTTCGGGTCATTTGGGTATGGCTTTTGCTGAAGTATTCTGTACGCTGAAAAAGCCATAAGCAAAAGTGATAATTCTGTATTATTTGTATATCTAAGTTGTTGGGCAAAATATTCTATTCTATTGCCCTCATATGCATTAAAAAACTGTAAAGTATATATTTTATATATTTTTCGATGCAGTCTGATGTAAACGGTGAAATGCACATTTTATATTTATGTCAGAATGAAATTGATGCCACATATATTCACTGTTTGGGTTGTATGAAATGAACATTTAGATACACTATGAGATGTAGTAATTCCGAATTGAAGAATAATTGGCTAACATGCTGGCAGACATTCGAAAATCGTGTGAACGTAGACCGCTGTAAACAGACGGCAACAACATCAATGAAATGTTATATTCTTATCACAGGGGGAAACAGTTCAAAATCGGTTGACGGTCCGAGTTAAAAAAAAAAAATTTCTGCAGTATGGAGGTATAACAAAGATGAATATTGTATACCGCATATAAGTGGAGTTCTACGAGCACATGGGGTTTAACGGGCAATAAAGTAATTTTGAACGAGAGATTATCTAAGCTAGCCTTTTGACTCCGTAAAACCCCCATATTGATCGAGTAGCTTCATTATAAATAAATTCATTCCAATTTAAATTTGCAATTTCAATGATTGCAAATTTGGTGCCGCCATTTTTGAGAGCTACAAATAAGTGTAAATTACAAAAATGTGCAGAATTTAATGGGACTTAGACAAATCTTACTAATATAGTTGATATGCGCGCATACTTTTACACAATTGCAATTCAACAAAACGTGATAATTTCAAAATCCCATGGGAAACTGTGTTTTCCCATCGGATTTCACTATTTACCATGTGATTTTGAATATATTCCTAAGGGAGAAAAATTGTCTTATGAGATTTTAAAGAAATTCCATGGCAAATAATAATCCCATGGGGAATAATCCCATTGGAATAATAAAAGTCCCATGGGAATATTTCAATATTCCACTGGAAATGGTAAAATCCCATAGGAAACAGCATTTTCCCGTCGGATTTTGAAATTTCCATGTTTTTTTTAATTGGCACTATGATATGTAAACTTCTATTCTACTATTTTGTTAAGTCCCATGTGATTTCGCGCATTTTGGTTATTCACACTACTTGGTAACTCTCAAAATTGGTGGCACAAGATTTGCAATCATTGGAATTCTAAATTTAAATTGGAATGAGTTTAAAGTTGATTTTGATTGACAGGGCTGAGGTCAATGACGACAAACAAAGGGGTTCTGGTATATCTATAGATTTGGAATGAGTGTGGCCTGGAAATGTCAATCAACGTTAGTATGCAATTATGATCATTTCTCATGATCAACTGTGCAATATCATATACATGTATTATTAATTAACCAAGTACATTTAACGCAATCTGTTTAAAACTGCCAATTTAATACGAATGACAGAAAATGCCAACATACCAATATGGATTTTTTTGCAATGTCCTAGCCTAATGAGGGGTATCATAGATCATCTTGATTTATCGTCTCTTGTTATGATGACAATAGTAACTTGCCTAACTTGTCGTCTGATCACGAGCAAGGACGTCAAAAATTAAAGGTAAAGAAATATCGGAAAGCAGTTGATCAATGGCTTTTCTCAGATATATAAAGATGCCAATATGACATACATTACGCATTAATACTATATTATGGAAAACATTTTAAATATTGATATTCTGATCTGTTCAAATCGTGTCACATGACGTTTGAGATTTCGCTGGGTCAACCGGTTAGCATTGGGTCGCATAGAAGGTTAACCGGTAAAAAAATCGATATAATATAACAGTTACCAGCCTAGATAGTCTGTGACCCAGCGGTTTCTCTTCGAAATTAAAGTCACCATCGACCAATCTCTAGGGTCACCTTACTACCTCGAAGAGAAACCCCTCGGTCACACACTATCTACGGTGATTGTATATGCATACATATTTTATTCAGGAATCTTCACATCGTTTTTTATGGAAAATTTTGGTCATTTCGACTTAAAGAGACTATCTTGCCTACCATACCATATGCTTACATTCTAAATCGGAAACATCGCAGATACCAGAGCACTTAAGTAATCGCTACTGCTGTACTCGGAATTATAGATATCAAGCGAAACTATATTACATGGAAGGTGATTAATTTATTGCTAAATACAAAAATGATCGAAATTGTAAATATATATCGTATTAATTTCACCATATATTTAATATAATATTGATAATATACAAAGTTAACATGATTCAAGTTCAAAAATATTTTCTAGTACGTTTCTCATTGCATAAATAGTTAATACCCTTTTATTTACGATGTAAAATTGTTTTCCATTTTTCAAGTATTTTATTAAGGGAGGTAAAAACTTTCAAATAAAAATCATTATGTTACATAGAGGAAAAGAAAGATAAATCAAATTTCAAAAGATTACTTTTTGACATAAGAATAACAAAGGAAATGGGTGTTATGTATAGTAATGTTTACGTTATGTAATGTTAAGTTTTCTTGTCCGATTTTCTCTAATAGTCAGTAAATAATTGTTTAATATTTGTAATGTTTTTATTGTATGTCATTTTATGATAGAATAAAAATACCAATTTAATCATTGAACTCTAAATTAGGTGGTCCCTTATAGTATACTACGTAAGCAAAACAATAATGTATTGCTTCAATCTAACATTGGGATACTCAAGAAAAAATAACAGTAACTAAGAAGGTTACATCATTGTCGAATTGCACTCATTGGTGTTTTTTATTTGCCAACAAAATATTTTTGCTTCTTATAAGGTTATTAAATGCTTTGCTAATTTTCATGTATTATTCTAATTCAGTGCAACACTGCGTTAATTGGAAAATTATAAACAAATGTGGCATATTTCTCAATTAAACTAAATACAGCGCTATATAATTGGTCTGCACTCTTATTACTTTTCACGTCTCTTGACAGTTTTAGATGAACAAGAAACTAAGAACGTATTATGTGTTTTTAAAAAGTTTTTATTGTGTTACATTATTCATAATGCAAAATGCGTTAAACATGAGTAAATATGATAAATATGAACATTTAAATTTTAATGTCTCACTTAATCATTGACTTTTTTTTATTATGGACACTTCCTAGTTTAGCTAATGAACATACATATGTATATTTTTATTTTTATTTCGAAAACATCGCACCTATTTAAATTGTTTACATATACTCCGAACACCTTTCCATCAGTCTGTGGTTGCGTAACTTTGTTTCATTTTTGCTATTTGTTCAATTTATTGTGAAGCAATACGTCAAAATATAACTTGTCAATTTGATAAAGCAATATAGGATATTCTTTGTAAACGGGTTTCCATATATTTATTGATATGTATATACCGGTAGAGCATCTGTAGGAGCGATCCGGAACCAAAGAATAACAGTAATCAAACACCTAATATTCTAGTTGAGTTTGGCATGAAATTTTTGCATTTCTAATTTTTATATTTATTTATGAAACACATGTGATCATAAATGTTTTCCTTACCTCTCACGTCAACTGTCGTTGTGTCATCAAAATCTATCTTTATTCCATTGACAAGAACGTCACGGAGTCTGATTTCATTTAATCGCACCTCCACAATATCAGCATTATTGTCACATTTAACAACTACTGATGTTATGACGCTTAAGCCTTTAGCTATACCTTGAGTTGAAAATTTAAAAAAAAAAATGTAATAAAGACACCAAATAGTTATTATGAATACTGAGTGCAATCCACATAAAGTTTTTGTGGGCTGTCAGATGAAATTATAAAAAGTTTTAATTAAGAATTGATACCAATGAAAATAAAGAAATGAAGTAGAAACCGATGTGTAAGAAGATCCTGTTTTTGAGTTACTTTATGGTTTAACATATATAAGTGTGTAATAACACTTAAGGTAGATGGGTAGTCTAAAATATTTTTCCATAGATGTTCTTTATTTTCTCAGGAAAGTTTCCTTATCATATTAGCAAAGAATTAAAAAAATAAAAAAGGGGGTCACCATTTACTCATATGTTAGCCCTTTGAACATACTTTCAAAACATATAAAGAAAAATGGGGTCACCGATTTTGTTTTCAATATAATTTGAAAAATGTGAATTTTCATAGTGATATCTATGAAAAATAATTCATCAGATTATCTCCCTTTTTCAAATATCCTCTTCGATACTATTTAATTATCAAATTACCAAACATCATCCAATCAAATAAATGCATGTACAAATAAGTAAATATAGATCCTTTGCTTTTTGTGTCACTGATATAGTATTTATTGATCATTACAAAAAAAAATATTTGCATATTTAAAAAGCAGATAATACCACAGCAGTATAAATAAAAAATTCAAAATGGCGGAGGATTACCGATCTACCTTAATAATAAAAACCCCGACCAACACGATGTTTATGCTATTTTAAGTCATTTTGGTTATCTATTATATCAGGTTGTCAGATCTCTAAAGTCCGCATATGATGAAAGAGCATAGGATCAAGCATATTTCGACAAAGTGCGGCGGATGCAAAGACGCACTGATTAATTGAGTCTGAAAACATGGTTTGTAAATTTTTCATTTCGAGGCCAAATTCATATCAATTTTCAAATCATTTTGTGTAGTTTTTTGTGTAGTTTGTACAGTGATATTTTGTACAGAGCAAAAACACTACCCCAAAAGCTGCTTAGTTAGGGATTTGTTCAACCTATATTAAATTCATCCCTCAAGAAATTCTATGGCCTTCACCATAACATCATTGAAAGATATGACGTGTCAGTATCCCAAAATGAAAGTGGACATTTTTAGCTAGATTCACGTCTTCCCGGATTCGACTACCGAAATTTTCCCGGATTGAATCACTCACAGTGTGACGGGTGCTGTTAACAGAGCAGAACATGCTTACCCTTCCGGAGCACCTGATGTAACTCTCAGTTTCATTGGAGTTCACATTGTGAGTGCCTTTGTTTTGAATGTTGTAATTTCTGTTTCTGTGCTTTGTGTCTGTCTAACGTCATTGTTTTTTGTGTCTAGTGTCATTGTTTTCTGTGTTCTCGTTTTGGTCGTGTCTTTGGACTTCGATTTTTGTAAATTTCACTCCTTTGTTCCTTCGGTATTCTACTGCCGTTGTTTTTGTAAAACGTCCTCTAAACAATGAACTCTTATTCGTTAGTTTAAAAGAAAGTATATCCCGTAACTACAGATAATTTTCCTTTGAAATAAAAATTACTACAAGTCGTCTCTTACAGTTTTGTTATAGATCTTAGATTTTATTGGCCCTTCGAGTGTTTTACATTGATTAATACTGAATAGACACAAGTTATTAGAATGACAATTTCTAGAAACTAAATGTACAACTACTTCGCTATTAAAATACAAATTTACCCAAGTTGCATTTTTGGCGTAATAAAGTAACTCCTTAATACTCATGAAGGGGATAAATCAAAAACGTTTAATGACTATGCAGTCTTCCCGGGCAGTCTTTTACAGGAGATTTAATCTATAATCAAAGTTTTTCTAACATTATATGAAAGAACCAGTTCTATTCCATGATTAATTTAATGTCAATATTTCGGGTTCATCGGCCCATTCTATGATAAGAAATTACCTCCTCTCTTACATCAAAGACCCCACTCTGAGCATATTTTCTGGTCAATCAGCTCATTTGCCACGAAAAGGACAATTGCCATGGACACACAAATTTCTGTAATAGCCACCAGATCAAACTTCAAGATCTAATAATTAGTGCCAAGGGTGGGGAACCAGAATCTTAGGCTTATTTTTCTTGCTTTTATCTTGTTTTTTCATAAAATAAAGGGAACGGTTAAACATAAGTACATGTACATACTTGGTTCACACCGTTCACAGTCATGAATACAGCTCAACTGTAGAAGTTTCACGGGGGTCCAGTCTCGAAAGGTGGAGAAAGTGTTGGTGGGTTGAGATGGGGGTGAGAAATGAGTAAGTTATTTGCAGAGCTTACTGGCAAACATGAGAATACCCAATGTACTCCGTGCTAAGATATACCTCCACTCTTACATCAAAAACCCCACTCTGACCAAATACTCTGGTCAATCAACTTAATTGCCACGATGAAGAGAGTTGTCATTTGGAACACAAATTTCTGTAACAAACACCAGATTCAACATCAATAAGTGATAATAAGCACCGCGGATGGGGCCCTGGAATTTTCGGCTTGTGTTTCTTAGCATGGTATTTCAGCTGAAAAAAACCAAAGTTGCCTTGATATGCAAGTATAAAGGCAATTGTAAGTAATTTTTCGAAAACAATTTGGATCCTGATCATTGATATTTGTCAACTGAGGTTGAGTTGACATGAATTTTAGACAGTGTTTTCTTAAATGAGTGTTAAGGTGGGCATTTGATGTCGTGAAAGAAAGTCAAAAGAGGCCTCCACAGGTAAGGGCAAATTCACTTTATTTGACTTTTTAATGTTTGAAAAATATGAGAAAACGAAATTTTCAAATTAAAGTATACAGAAAAGGAGTATAAACAGGCAGACTCTTAGGGAAGTTGAACTGTGTTTAAGCATATTAATTGTCTATAACTGGAATTTGTATATTGAAAATTTATATATTTCTTCAGGCTCCAATAAGAGTAATGACTGCTATAAATATTACAATACATGTATATACGTACCATTGCTATCTTTAAACTGTTCCATTCGTGCCTGTAGGAAAAATCTACCAGTGTTATCTTTAAGTAAAGCGTACTCCCCAACACTATTAAATGTATAGTTTAATCCATCCAGTGTTACCAAATGAGGACCGCGTGTTAATGCTACAATAAAGAAGGAGTGTTTATTTAAAGCAACAAAATGTATGTAGAAGAATGTTTTTCTTTTCATGTTTAAGCAGTCCTTGAGTAGTAATATTAAAAAAGCTGTTAAAACAGTCCTTGGGATGAATAAAGACATGGATGTAGCGTTGTTCGACATTCGAGTATTTACATCAGATTTATCACAATGAACTTGAAATTAAAGAAAAAACTGAAACACCTATACTACTTCAGCTTCGTACCTAGTTCTATTATTGTATATTGACGATGATGGACGTTTGAAGACTAAGCTGTATGATAAGCGTGATGATTTTAATTTCCCAATTGTGAACTTTCCCTTTCTTAGCAGCAATATACCTACCTAAATGAGTATATTTCACAGATAATTCGTTACTGTCGAGCGTGTAGTTTCTACAGTGATTTTTTAACAGAGCAAAAACACTGTCCCAAAAGCTGCTTAGTCAGGGATTTGTTCAACCTATGTTAATTTCATCCCTCAAGAAATTCTATGGCCGTCACCATAACATCATCGAAAGATATGACGTGTCAGTATCCCAAATGAAAGTGGACATTTTCAGCTAGATTCACGTCTTCCCGGATTTGACTACCGACTTTGACATTTTCCTGGATTGACCCACTCACGGTGTGACGGGTGCTGTTAACAGAGCAGGACATGCTTACCCTTCCGGAGCACCTGATGTCACTCTCATTTTCACTAGAGTTCACACTGTGAGTGCTTTGTTTTGAATGTTGTGATTTCTGTTTCTGTGCTTTGTGTCTGTCTAGCGTCGTTGTTTTGTGTCTGACGTCATTGTTTTTTGTGTCCTCGTTTTGGCCATGCCTTTGGACTTCGATTTTTGTAAATTTCACTCCTTTGTTCCTTCGGTATTCTACTGCCGTTGTTTTGTGAAGAATTCCGGTCAAACCAGTGCTAGGGATCGTCTTGAACTTACTATGAAGTATGAACAAAGCTCAATGTTGAAGGCCTCATGGTCACTTCAAGATGAAAACAAAAAAAGCGTTGTTCCTTTGTATTTATTTGTAGAGACTTTGACTTTTATGTATTTACTCCATATCCTTTCATTATTTATTTGACTGGATGTTATTCCGATTAGGTGTTATTTAAGACATGACTCAATATTTGTCCATTATTTATTTAAGACTGGAATTTGTTTCTCCTGCAGTGTGGTGTGGAGTCTTTCAAAAGATTCCCCGTGCGAGAGATATACGCCCTCTATACATTTCAGTTATGTTGTACTTATTTTCTAAGAGAATTTCTCATATCGATGCACCATCATATTTTCAATACATTCCAACTTATATCTTATTTTTTTTATATTTAAAAATGCGCAAGTAATGTTCCCAAATTTCATGATTATATTAAGTTTTCCTACTATTGACTCGATAAGTGCCCTGTGGATGTTTCAATGTTATGATTGTCTTCTAATTAGCCTTGTTGTCGGGCAGCGGATGACAGAGATTTACCTTTCCATTATGGTGTACTTTTTGAATGAATTTCTTATATGGATGAACATTTTATTTTTTTCTGATTACTGGAGATATTGTGCCCATACCGTATGATTTTATTATGCCAAGTTTTTTTAACTACTTACGGCATGATTGCCTTGTGTTGTTAAAATTGTGATTGTTTTCTGTTAGTCTTTTTGTCGCGCAACGGTTGACAGCGATTGTAAAAATATTTTGCCAGTGAATTTATGTTCGATGACAATCCCGTATCCATGGGATAAAGAAAAACATGGATGTCGCGTTGATCGACATCTAGCTATGCAGTGCTAAAGACCATCTTAAACTGATTATGAGGTATGAGTAAAGCTAATTGTTAAAGGCCTCATGGCCTCATGGTGACTTCAAGATTAAGTACAAAATAAAAGCGTTGTTCCATTGCTTGGTTTTACCATGTATTTGTAGAGACTTTGTCTCATGTGCATTTACTCCATATCCCTTCATTGCTCATTTAATATTCACTAACCTAGTAGCCAGTAGTTCGGTGCTGTCCCGAAAACCGATTTTATTTGGAAACTTGCAATATCTAATTTCAAGAAATTTTTTGGTAAAACCTTAAGGAATATCTCCCTCCTGCATAACTCTATACTTAGATATTTTTGGTTTTACTTTTTTAATCCTATTGGTAATTATTTCTCTATCAGCTTTTACACATATTTCGGTTTATGGATTTTCAAATATTTTGATTTGATCTGCACTGAAGAGACATGAGTTGTCGAAATGCGCATATGCAGTAGCTAAATTCACAGTGACTTCGGTATTACGTTTTAATTTAGACTGGAATTTGTCTCCACTCCAGAGTACAGTTCGTAAAAAAGTGCGAAAGATATATGCTCTCTTTACATTCCAGATATTGTGTACTTCTTGTACACAGAGATAATTTCTCATATGGGTGCACCTATTTTACTTATGATTTTATCTATTAGTCTGTTGACTCAATAAGTGCCCTATGGTTCTTTAAATTTTGTTATTTTCATCAATTAGTCATTTTGTGGGCTACAGATGACAGCGATTGTCAGAATTTTTTGCCAGTAAATGTATGTTTGTTGACGATCCTCCATCGATAGGGTAAACAGAAACATAGATGTAGCATTGCTGTACTAGTATGAGCCAAAAACTCATTTTTGAAGGTATCATGGTGACCTCAGATTTGAGAACAATAATTAAAACGTTGTTTTATTGCTTGGTTTCACCATTTATTTGTAGAGATTCTGTCTAGTGTGCAGTTACTCCATATACCTTCATTGTTTATTCAAATAACATTTTATATATTGCTCATTGATAGTTCTGTCATGAAAAGGCATATTCAGATCATTTTGCACCAATTGCAAGGGAGAGAAAACATGTTTTGCCGAATTAAGCGACAGCATTAACAAACCTAATTGTTTTAGTTAAGATTTGTAATTTTAAAGTGTTTCATAAGGCAAATATATCTGCATCTCTTTCAAAGTATATAAATGGCGTTGTCCGTTTTGTTAAAAAGTTCCAAAATATATCATTCATTTCTTACTTGCTTTATATTTGTTTGTATGTGGATGTAATATTCAGTATTCTGATAGCGGCATTTAGATTCCACAGATATACATATTATCTGTGCTTACCAACTGTAGATGGAATGTACTCCATACATTTCGATGGCATGCGTCGTTGCAGAAACCTAGAACAATGGTCTGTGTCGATGCTCGACAAATACTGACAACAGTACATGTAAGGGATAACATCCTTTTGAAAGTTTGACAGATAAGGAATATTGTTCATTCCTGAACCTTTATAGTGATACATTTGGACTGTGCCACCAATTCTGTTTGATGTTGTCTCTATTAGTCGCCCACTTTCGTCATAGCAGCACTGGTTATCATTCCCTGTTTGGCTATAAATTAATGTCAATATGAAGAGTGCACTCAATTGATGATATAAATCATCGATACTAAGCTTATGCAACTTTCAACGTCAACTGGATGCCGAATTAAAAGCTTAACCTCAATTTATGCAAGGACACAATTTTATGGCGATGTGAAGCAAAAAAGAACAAGACAAAATTTCAGTTACTACACTAGAAAACTAGAGAAGTTGATTAACATTTCAGTTATTTCAGATCATCTTGAATATAACTCAGCATATGAGTTCTATATTTTATTGCTAAATGCATGAAGTGTTATCTAATTGGAACATTGTCAGAACATTATTTAACTTTCGTACATATTGCTTATTTAATACAGAAAGGAACATATAGTATGTTCCTCTTGTTGTGAATTCATTCCAGTATAGAAAGACATAGGATGAAGAACAACAATAAAAGCGTTGTTCCATTGCTTGTTTGCCATGTACTTCTTGAGACTTTGTCTCATGTGTATTTACTCCATATTTTTCCATTGTTATTAGAACAATACAGAATCAAATAATTGATCTAAACTTGCACATGTTTCCTTTCCGATCTTTCCAATGTTGCCATCATCTTTGGCTTATTCTTTTTTAAACTGACGTTTCGGTTTAACTCACCTACATTGTGAAATTCAAATATATATATTTTTTTTCAATTCATCTAAAACTTTTTTGTTAGGAGAATAGCTCATAGATTATTAACTGTCAAGTCAATCGGGCTGTAACAAATTTGTGCACATGTTTTAGTTACTACTTTCATTGAGCAATGAGCATGTCAGCATGACTGAGGTTTTTATTCTCCCAAACGTTTTTCAAAACACATTTTAGGTATATATTCAACTTCTTTTTCGTATAATAAAAATATATATAACAGTTATTTCGAAAAACTAGTTTATTTGTTCGTCTACTCAATTTATTTCACACACTCATTTAGATAATAGTTTGAGTGTTTCTTACTTTTTCCCTTGACGCTGTTAAATAACTGTATACTATTGATTAGAAATCATGTGCTGATTTAGAAAGGATTTGAAATGAAGTTTTCTTCCACACAATCAAGATGTATTGGAATTTAGATCATTCAAATTCTAGGTTAAGATATTATCTCACTATCCCAAATAAGCACATCAGACAGAAGAGCACAATCGGAATTCAAATAAATAAAGCTGTCCATTAGGTCTCTGCAAACCGGAATTTAATTACAGCAGGATACCTTACCATCTCTCCAATTGTTATGTATAATGAATAAGTAAATACCGAAGTTACTGTGAATTTTGATTCTGCATATGCGCATTTCGACAACTCATGTCTCTTCAGTGTAGATAAAATCTAAACGTTTGGAAGACCATAAAGTCAAAGTTGTTTAAAAACTGATAGAGAACAGATTACCAAATATGATCTAAAAAGAAAGCCAAAATCAGCTTAGGTTTGATTGTCGCATAACTTTCAGCTAAAATCAAGTACCTTAATTCTAATAGCCTTAGCCCAAAATTCGAGCAGCTATGCGACGCTTTATGTGTTTCTAACTCGTTGTAAAGTTTTAACAGCACAATATCACTACATTGCCAGAACAAATGTAAATTAAGTACCTTTGTGTCGATAACATTTTTTTCTGAATCATAGATCAAACAAAAAAAAAACAAAAGTATAAACTCTGTAAAAGTAATAAGATCGTAGCTAGGGAGAGAGTTCTCTATCTTCTGTGTAGAAATGAAATCTTTACATTGACCCAAGCTAACAATATAAAAACAAGACTTTATCGGTCTAAAAAGAGAATTCTTGTCCAAAATATAGAGGAATAGATTGACAAATACAGGGAAAGAAAACATCAAGACATGAATGAATGAATTACATTTAACTGATTTAGATTACACCATCTGAAAATAGTTGATGAATTTTTATACCAGTTTAAACCTTTTATATTGTTTTTATTTCGATTTTTGACATTCCATTACAAGAATTGTTACCTGTGTGAATTTTTTTGTATCTATGAATAAATTGATATGTCATAGTAAACTACTATATTGAGATAAAAAATGATTTTGAAGTTAAATTCATATAAATTTTGTAGAATTTTGAGTTTCTATCTAATTAATAAACATTATAAATCAATGCTGTTTGTAACGTCCATCTATTAAAACTCATGGCATCAAATGGACAGCTGAACGAGTGAAATGGTTAGGCAAGTGCTAATGAAACTACCCATTCTTTATTTTAAAGATATTTTGTAAGCTACTTTGCAGTAAATATAACAATGTTGCAAAAGTTTTTTCAATAGATATCATTCTCACGAGAAATAATTTGAAGTTTCGATCCGAACTGTGATTCAAGATTCGATTTTTACTTAAAACCGGTTGAATCCACCATTTCACATGAAATGTCTATACCAAGTCAGGACCATTGCTGTGGACACTTTCTCCGGTGGTTCTGAATGTGTCCTTTGGATTTCGACTTTTGACAATTCTGGCACAGCTCTGTCCTTAGCTCATTTTGGTTTTTCATTTGGATCCTATTTGTTATTTGTTCTCAATCAGCTATTTTGACATATTTCGGTCTTTGGTCCTCCAGATGTTTTGATTTGATCTACACTGAAGAGACAAAGGTTATTCAAATAGCCACATGCAGAAACTAAAATTTACAGTAACTTCAGTATTTTGAATTTATAAAGATATACTTCACATGCCATGGAGGGGTGCCAGAGGACAAAGCTCTGACAATAGGCTATGGTGTAAAATTTTGCAAAAAAGGCTATAGTGTAAAATTTTGCAAAAGAAAAAAGATAATAGATGATAATAGACAATAATGTCCAAACGAAATGAACAAATAACAAAATAAATGCTGCATGATCTTCATGGAATTTAAATATTTATATTGGTATATAAAACGATAAGCCACCACAATTGGCTAATTTAAAATAAGAATGTTACGATATTTATAACTAAACGGAAAAATAATATTAAAGTTGTCCAATATTGGGTATTTTTGTACTTTGACCTAATAATGTCTTCTTCAAGGAAGACAAAAAAGTACAAAAATGTTTGTTAACTTAATCTTATATATATATATATATATATATATATATATATAAGGGATATTATGTAAATAATAGGAAACAATTTTGTTACCAAGGCAAAGAAAAAGTATATTCAAAGTGAATTATTTGAAAGATGTATTTGAGTATTAAAGTGAAGTCACTTTCGATTTACCATAAAACCTTTTCTAACAAAGAACAAGATGAGTTTGTGAAACACTACATATGCCCCCAGATTTTACAGTAAAATATATGAAAATACCCCATTTCACCCCTTTTGGACCTCTGTGACCTTGACCTTTGACCTATTTTTTTTTTTTGCATACTTATGTTCCTCTTGACAAGACCTATATTCTTGCCAAGTATTAAAAGTCTATCTTACATAATTCCAAAGTTGTTTATTACCATAAAAACACCCGATTCAACCCCTTTATTCTGAAACAGATGAAGTACCTTTGGGTCTGCTGTTTATTGAAATGGTTTTAATTGTTAAATGTATCAGTTTGACCATGCTTTAAGAAACCTACAGAAAAATGTTGTTTCAAGATCAGACAAAAATTTTAAAAATTCATTTTTTTTGTTTGTCCCCCTTAGGGGCTTTTGCTTCTCAAAAACGGTAATTGCTATCTCAAATCTGTCGACAATTGCAGTTGCGCAATTTTATTAGTAAAAACATAAATTAAATCCCGTCTCAATAGGATAGATGATAAGGATTCTACAGTCAAATATGCGAAAAAGCCAATTTCGCCCCTTTTTAACCTCTGTGACTTTGACCTTTTACTTAAAGATCCATTAAAAATGATTTTTGTAAATGCATATATAACATTTAAATGGACATTACTAATATTGAAGACAATCATCCTAGTGTCTGCAATGAAATAGTCTTGTACTGAAAACTTTTAAATTTGCCGGTAAATTAATGAACAAAAATATTTAGTAGAAAACTACAGATTTGTAAAACTACCTACACCTTTACTAAAAAAAAAGGATGTGAACCACGGATTTCCATTTCCATTACAACTGTGCTAAGTTTTACAACATAGTTTTAACCATTACTAAATTAAATTAAACTACCAAGTCAGTCTGGGAACATCTAATGTTTTTGAGATTTTCAGTCAGACTCTTGGAAAAAGTCTATGAGGCAAGACTTCCATCTGGTCACACATCCTCGAAAACCTAATTTTATCCCCAAAAATGTAACAGCATTGAAAACACTTCAAATTTCAGAAAACCTTTTCTTCCTTAATTTTTGTGTCTTCAAAAGATGATGTTAAGTCACAATGTTCAATCTGTGTACCATAACCTTCAAGATTTTTAAAATCACACCAACAAAAGTGGAAAAAATGGTTTATAAAAATAGGGGTACTCAGAACGCCCCCCCCCCACCTTTTTTACAATTTCAACAATTTTTGGCGACACAAATTTTGTAGACATTCGAAAAATTGAAGACCTCATGAAATTGTAAAATTCGTAAAGGTTCCGCGGAACTTAATGTCTCACCTGCCCAGTACATTGTCATTATAATTTGGCCTATATTGAGATGAGGTTGCTAAGTAGAATTTCAAGAAATAACTGGTCTTTTAGACTTTCATACCAAAATTGGAATCAAAAGTTTTTTGTACAATGACTGTTTTTACTGAAATGTTTGCTAAAAAGAATGGTTGCTAAGTAAAATTCTAAAAAATGACTGGTCTTTTACATAATTTACCGCAACTGAAATCCAGGATTTTGGAAATTTCACTATTGAAAATAATTATTCAAACTGCACTTTTGCACTTTTATCATTAAAAATGTTTGTTTGATTCAAATTTAAATGTTATTTAATTCTTTAGTGTTCAAAATTATGCTTGATACTTAAACATTGTTAAAATTTGTAATTGCATGCAAAAATTTCAAAAATTATTGATCTTAAGACATTTTCAGGAAATTTACCAAAGTTTGAACCGGAATCAAAATTTCAACAGCCCGTTACACTTCTGCTCATTTATGCAGAAATGTCAAATTCAATGTAATTCTATCAAGAATCAGACTCTATTCTACTTCTTAACAACTAACATTGAAATGTTTTGAGCAAAAAACTAAGTCCAAATTTGGGAAAAAAAAACCAAAAAACCATTTTTTCATCTTTAAGTAATTTTCTAACCATCATTTAACTTTTGTCCATGCTTTGTGAAATTCCAATAAGATCTAATAACTTCATTTGACTTCTAAAAAACTTCAACCGCAGGGTTAAAATAATTTTTTGCGCAAAAAAAAAACTAAGTCCAAATACGGAAAAATAAGGAAAAACTGAAAAAAAAATTCGAAATTTTTCAGCTGGACGTAATTTTCTGGCCATTTTCTTGCTGCTGTCCAAATTTCCAATGATTCTATAAAGATTTGATGAAGATATAGATGTTTACAAAACTTTTAGCACAGGGTTAAAATAAATTTCTTGAGCAAAAACTAAGTCATAATACGGAAAAAAATACGGAAAAACTAGAAAAAATAAAATTTTGAAATTTTCAGCTGGAGGTAATTTCCTGACCAGTTTCTTGCTTCTGTCCAAATTTCAAATGATTCCATAAAGATTTGATGAAGATATTGATGTTTAGAAAACTTTAACCACAGGGTTAAAATACATTGGATGACGACGCCGACGACGACGACGGAATTTTGGATCGGTATGTCTTGTTTGCGCGAATTTCGTCGCGGGCGAGACAAAAATGTAAAAATCCTTAATTTCTTTTTGCCTAGTATGTAATTGTTGTTCTAATTACTTGTTTTATTAATATCTCTCTAACCTCATATAGTTCATGAGAATTTAAAAATTGATGAAGTGATACCTTCACATAGAAAAATTAATATCTTAAAAAATTAGCATGCAGTCAGTATCTTACCAAACTTTAAAAACTTTTATCTACTATTGCTAGAATGGTTTGAAAATTATAGTAATCCTATATTATCAGCATTTCTTAAGGGGTTGTCAAAAAGCAATATTAAAAACTGTACAAGGTTTGAAAAAAGGCACTTCATGAAAAAATATACAGCCTCTATGTTTATGTGTTTATCAAGGCTTTCGACTGCCTTTCTCGTGATCTGATATTGTTGAAACTTGACGTATATGGATTAAAAGCAATCTGTCCGTTTGCTTTGTTGATATTTATGAAAACAACATTTAAAGTTAATCATGTATATAACAGTTTTAAAGCTTTTTTTTAAACCGGTACAGCAATGATCTATTCTACGGCATGTGTCCTTTGATATTTTTAAATTGGAAAGGGAAGTGTAATTTATAATTACACAGACAATCACAATTTACCTTATGCTGATAAAGACTTAGACCACATTATCAAAATTTCAGATAGTGATAGGAAAAAGAGGGGAGACGGGGAATGTGTCAAAGAGACAACGACCCAAAGGGGAGTAATAACAACTCAAAGCCACCATAAGATCTACTTGATTGGTTTTCAAAAAAATTAATGCAATTCAATCCATATAAATTTCAGGCTTTGACCATTGGAAAAGTTTATCTAATAATTCTTCCTATGAGAGTTCGTAATCCTCATAGATAAATCTTAATGCTCTCTTTTTTAAATTTCTAAAATCTTTTTACTTTCTTGTCGATGAAATGCCATGTAGGTAAGCAATAATTCGAATTTGTTAATATAAAATAATAATACATTGTCCTAACTTAGCTAAATATCTCCCAATTCGTTTTACAAGATGCCTTTCTACAAATTTGAGAAAATGCAACCAAAATAACTGTAAATCATTTGCACAATTTATTTAATTTCCACTTTGTTCAAATAAGACGTTCTTAGCAAAAGATTTTTATTCTCATTTGACATTGTTATCCCCTTGAACACTTATATATTTGGGCTTTACAAAGTCCCGTCTCATTTGATTATTAAAAATGTTTTCCAATAATATTAGTCCCTTATGGAAATATTTGCATTTTCGGTCTAAAGCTTAGATTAAAAGATTCTTTAAGTTCACCGGACACACAGAGTCATGTGAGTTATGAAACATTACGTAGTTCCAAAATTATATCCGAGGAATCTAAGGAGGACCAAATAATGGCTACCGTTACTAAAGAGCAACAGGAGTAAATTGCTGTTTCTGGCAAAGAACTACACAACGCAGGTATAGCAAGAGGAAAGCTGTCGATGTGACAGCAAAACGGGTTTTCTTTTAGATGGACAGTATATCTTACCCAGAGGTCAACCCTGAATATCTAAAATGTACACGTTTTCCTTTATCTGCAATGTTAAACCTTCCTAAACAAATGGCCTATTTTTGGAAGTTTAAATAAAACTGTTAATAGCAACATCCTACTCCAGACAAAAGGGGTGCCCTGTTGGCAGATATTTGACATAATAATGACTAAGTTCAACAACTATTTCTTTTGAAATAAATGATAAAAATTCAAATTAAAAAAATGCACACCTCTGATTTATATACTAATGACCTGCAAAATATAAACTTTCTATCTCAAAAACAGTAGGAGATTTGCTCCGGACAAAAGGAATACCCTGTATGCAAATATTTGACGTAAAAATTACTAAGTTAAACATCTGGCAATTTTGGTATAAATTATCGAAAATCAAAAAATCGAAAATCAAAAATCAAAGAAGCATGCACACCTTTGATATGTGTATAAATGATCAGCAAAATAAAAAGTTCTATCTCAAAAACTGCCATTTTCACCATTCTAATAACCAGATTTTTCCGATGGAAAACCCGGTTAAAAAATCAGACATAAAAATAATTAGTACAAGATTTACCTATGGTGCAAATATTAAAAAATATGATAACCCGTCTTGAAATTATTGCCTTTTCTTATCCTTATAATGTACTGTTATTGCTTATTTTGACACGTACAATATAATGAATGTTGTATTTTGAGCAAGAATATTTTAAAATGAATAAAATTTTATTTTAGTGAGATAAATTGATTTCTGAAATATTTGTATGTTTTCTAATATAATATTATTGAACAAATAATACTGAAATTAGACTTTTGATGTCAGACTCGTTAACCCATTATTAAAACTCATTATATATACACAATTCTTAGTAAGCAGTATGTTCATGTTGCTATCCTTGTTAAACTGCAAAACAATTGCAAACACAAATGAATCCTTTATTTTAAACATACCTCGGAAATTTCATTTTGACACATTGACTCGCATCCCTCTGGTATATACAGTTAATGAGCGAATTTGCATTATTTTTGTTACATGCTGGATCTGGATTAAAGCGAGATGTATCTATTCTTGCTTGTGCTAAAGTACATGGACACACTTCATAATTTGAACTCTCCAGTCGGTGTTCTGACAGGTCAGCAGTCTCCCATGACTCACAAACAGACTTTACAATCTGTATGTCTGACGGTTTAACCACGAATACATCGGACCAAATAGACGCTGGATGTCTGAATAAGAAGACAGTAAGCAGTAGAAGTAAATCTAACCGATAAATGCAGTATTACTATAGGTCATTTTAAACATTTTAAACACTCGTCAAACAGTCTCGCATAATGCATTAGCATTGAAACGTTTGATTTTTCTCCCCCTTATACAACCCTTCCACATAATAAATTTAAAACAGTAATTTCCAATCTAATACATCAATGTTTCTGTACCAAAATTGGAGAACGCATTTATTCTTATCTGGAAACAGGAAAAGGTAAAACATATTTTGTCAAGAACCATACTGAGTCAAACAAGAAATACAGTGAAGATGACGTGATAAAGATGCTTGAATTTTTAATCGACAACATTTTTGTTGAATGTGGAGGCCGCGTTTTTTCAACCAGCAATAGGGATTCCTATGGGAACAAATTGTGCAAACCTTTTCCTTTAAACAAGGGCTAATACAACAGAAAAAAAAACAACTGGCCCCTACTTTTAATTTCAGATATATAGACGATGTTCTTTCTCTTAATATCCCAAAATGTAAAGAATATTTATATCGATTCTACCCCAGTGAACTTGAAATAAAAGAGACAAACGATACACCAAATTCTGCTTCATACCTTGACCTTTTGTTAAACATTGACGAACACGAACGTCTGAAATCAAGATTATATGACAAACGTGATGAATGTGACTTTCAAATTGCTTCTGTCACTAATTCATAATGATCTCAAAGATTTTACAGCTTTGCTAATCGTGGTATTAAAATTGAAAATGACATGTACGTTTCGGAGAGTGTGCGTTCATTCTCTATATAGCAAGAATGCTCTAATTCAGGGTGTGCAGATAATATCGACTAAAAAGATTCGTTAAACCTATTTGTCAAGTCAATACTACCCTAAGCAATACAGTTGTTCATGACACAAAGGATTGGTACTCCCACAAAAGACCAGAAAATATGTCTTTGAGACATCGGTGTCCCTCTAACAGACCTACATCAGATTGAACCAAAGTCGACCATAGTCAAGGGTCATTGCTGTATCACTTATAGTTTCTGAGAAATAAAATCATAACTCAAAACTTAACAATTGTCACAATTTCACTCAAAGGTGAAATGTTAGTCATTTAGACAAATCATTTAGCTGCCTCTGAAGTACTAGCCAAGATCTTCCAACTGACAAATTTATTGAAGTATTACTTATATGTGTAGTTCCTGAGAAAAAAAATATACAAAAACTGAATCAGAGTCAAATGTATGTTAAATGTTTCAAACTGCCTAGTTGACTCTGTAGTATTGTCAAATATCTTCCTTTTCATGCAATACCATCGCTGTATCTCATACATTTTCTACGAAATGGACACAGTATCGAAACATAAATGGACGTACAGACAAATAAATGTGCAGGCTAATTGACGGACTGGCAAGGGCAGAACATTATGTTCCCACCAAGTTCGTGGATAGGGCATACAAATTATTTTCTTCCCTTTTTTGCATTTTTGTCATTTTTATGTGTTTTTTAATTTGTATATTTTTGTGTTTTTCACCTTTTAATCGTGGCAAACTATACCATTTTTATTTTGTTCCATAGTTAATTTGTGGCCATCGCACAACATATATATTTTTATACAAATTATTTTCTTACCACTTTTCACTTGTTTTGAAAATAAAAAGAACATATTGAACCCGTTTGTGTCGAAGATACAATTTTAAACTCAGTGTTTCCCACTTTTATCTTGGGGTTATGTTACAGTCTATTTAAAGGTTATTAGTGTAATTCTCATTAATTACATTAAAATTGCTTGTTTTAGGGAAAAATAGAAACATAAAGGTCAAGGTAATTTCAAATATGATTTTTTTTCACTACATTTTCTAAAAATCAGCTATAGCCGAAATTTACGTTGGTTTGACGTCATTTTTGGTATTATTTTGTATTAATTCATTATATAATCAAGGAAAACATATCTATTCTATCCATTCGTTAAGGTATTCGTTTGCTATCAATCCGAAAAAGTAAAAAATATACTGGAAAATTACCAATGGCTGATATTGCAATTATTCAACTGATTGACCTTTGACCCGGATTTGCATGAAACTGCACCACATTTTACTTTTACCTATATGGAAACTACATATATAATGCTTTCTAATGATGTAAAATGTAGCCGTGTGTTAGGTAGGTGCAGTAAAAATGAAATTTGACCAGTCATGTCACTCGCCTATATGCATTGCTCTAATAATAATCACGTATCGAAATTCAATCGAAATTCAATGACTTGATTTCTAACGGGTTTCAGAATTGTGTATCAGCATTAAAACAAGACATAATGATTAGTAACATTTATATTTGGAGGTGCTATTAATCGTCAAATTAAAAAAAAAACAATAGGGACGAAGTGTGCTCTTCTATTTGCTGACTTGTTCTTGTACTCCTAAAAGACTGAATTTATTCACTTTTAAAGGATCGTAAAATCCAAGATACTTCATTCTTACTTATAGATACATTAATGATATTCACATCTTTTGCTAATCTAATCTTATCAGTTAGAGATTTAGTCAACATATGTGTACAGCATATCAAAATATACTTTTTATTATGCAATTTTTGGATACAGGAATACTAAAATTCACAATAAGAGGAACTATTTTAATTTCAAAATTATCAATTTCACAAACATGGAGAGTTAGCAGCATTCATACGGACTTTCGTTTCAGTCATATTTATCTCGAGGCGGCCGTATAAATCAATGCTTCAAAAACTATGTCTCCAACGATCATTCACGAAGTTTTGTAAAAGATATTAATCAATTGTGGAAAAAAATGAAAATTTCAGTTCGAACAGTGATTCAAGATTCTCTTTTTACTTAGTACTGGGATGACCATTTCTATTCACTGTCTTCGACTTATCAATGGTAATTTTTTTTAAGTTGCTATCAAATACTACCGCAATGGAAGGTGAGGTTTGGCACGCCATAAAACCGGTTTAATCCACCACTTCTTTTGAAATTTCTGTACCAAGTCAAATCTACTATATACTTTTGCTCTTTGAATTTCAGCTGCTGACAATTCTGTTCGGTAATTGTGTTAATACAATTATCTAAGGTAGATAGACGCTGTTGCGTTCCAGAATTTAATCGCGCATTTGAAAAATATAGAGTCGAAATCGGGTTTGGCTTGATTTTTTGGCTGGAATGGTTATTTGACCGGTTTTCCTTTATGTCGTCATAATTACTTGACTAATTTGAAACATTATATTTCGTTAACTTTGACGCGAATTAACCCCCGTTTCCCGTAAATAATGTTCATTACGGTATTTTTGTAAAATATCCCCGTTAAATGCATGGTGACCTATACATTTTTTCGCCTTTTCCAGTAACTGAAAATATAAACGATCTAATATCAAAAAATAATTCTCATGGATAATATGTTCAGTTATGTTAAGTAAAAGATTGCATTACCCTATTTCCCCCGTACATTCTTTGTAAATTTAGGTGAAGAAATGGCCAAAAATGCACTTCGACCTAGATTCTAGGAAAAACAAGCATGGTGACCCATACTTTTTATTGCGGATTTCAAGTGTGTAGGATGAGGTCTTCAATTGTGCAGATTTATAACAAAATGTCATGGATGTATATATAAGTGTCAATCTACCTTAAACATGACACATTTCAAGAATTATCACATGTACAATTTCATAATGTATCCTATCTCATGTATCTCAAAGTTAATTTCAAATTTTTCCTATGACCCATTGTCCTTGGAATATACATTTCAGATTGATGGTTCGGTTCTCACTTACTGCAGAGTTTTTGTAGAGTTGAACAACTTCAGAGTTGTAAAATCTATCAAAGACGATTCATCGTGATGAGAGTCTAAATGTGGATATACGAGGTTAAAACAAGTATTGTCGAGCAGTTAAACACGGCAGTAATTCTGATCTCATAGAGGTCACAGACAGGCTATAACATTTTCCACGTATTTGCACGTTTATCTGCAATATTTAAAGTTTTACATATGAACATACATCACTTTGCACCTCCATTTTGCAGGAAAAAATCTACTACAGATATCCAAAGTTCTTGTATTTTGAGATTTTGTAATATTTAGATTTTTTTAGATTGGGCCTTTATCGTTGTAACAAGCTCATAAAATGTAGAGCAGGAATTTACATACACTAATAACTGCATTTAGTATATACAAACTAGAAATGCAGAAATCTAATATTCTACTGCCAGGAGGAATCATTCAGTCTTAAATAGTCCGAGATAATTCGTAACAGATGACAATAATCATACATTGAATAAATATTGATTTTGTTATTCTGGTAAAAATGCAAAAAATTTTTATCGACGAAATTTTCGTTAATTTTGGAGGTCGCTTTTCTCAAAACACTATAGCAAACCCCGAATAAATAACTACCCTAGTCATTTTATGTCAGCTTTCTTTAAATAAACGATGTATTTTCTCTTATTAGAGCCCCGCCACGAAAAGTGGTCTGTCGGTCCCTTCGAAACAAATCGTGTCTCTCTTTTGAGGTAGGCTTCTGATAATTGGCATGTGGATAGATCACTTCAAGGAAATTTGTCGCATACCATGTTTATTGACCCTTGTCATCGACCTATGACATCAGAGTCACATTCTTCCTTTCGTATACGTACTGTAACTTTTGTATCATTTGAGACAGGATTTTGATAATTGGCATGTGGATTGATCCATTCGTGACTAAGGTCGGAGACCCATGGTTGATTACACTTGACTTCGACTGTTGACCTCAGAGTCATATTATTGCTTTTTAAATGACAAGGTTGTGTCTGGGATATAACTTGTTTGTTATTTGAGGTAGGTTTTTGACATCAGTCAAGTGGATATATTACTTCAAGGCGACGTGTCGTGTACCATGGTTGGTGACTCTTGACCTCGAACTTTGATCTCTAGGTCATATTCTTGCTTTTGCAATAACTAAGTTGTGTCCGGACTATAGTTTTTTGTCAATTTGATTCACATAAACTTCGGTATTTAGTTATTTGACGTAAGCTTTTAATATTTAGCATGTGGATAGATCACTTCAAGGCGACGTGTACCGTTTTATGGTTGGCGACTCCTTTGACCTCAGGGCCACATTCTTGCTTTTTAATGACATAGTCGTGTTTGGACTATAACTTGTTAGTCATTTGAGGTAGGCGGCACCCTCAAAGATAGATACAATTTCATCTGTGTCTAGTAATTCTAAGATTATAAGAATATTCACATCGGATCTTCTCCAGTGACATTGAGATTAGAGTTAACTAATACACCCAAGTCTGCTTCATCCCTTGACCTTTTATTTATATAAATTAATGAACGTCTGATATCTAGTCCATATGACAAATGCAATGGATTTAAATGACCAGTTGAGAACATTCTCTTTATTAGTAGCAATGTATCCTGATCTTCGGTGTACAGTACAGAATGGATTCCCTTCTATAAAGCTAGTAATTTATACAGTAACTTTTCGAAAAAAAACCTCTATCTTTTGAACATGCTCAGTCGGGAATATATAACTTTCGCTAATTAATAAATTCTATTACACGACGTAGGATATGAAGAGTCGGTTTCACAAATCAGACTTGATATTTTCAGCTAGGTTTCACGTCTTGTAGGATTTGACGCAATAGGGGATATGGACGGTATATTCTTCCGTAAATGGCTGTTTCCCGTGTAAGACAGCCATAGAAGTCAGGGTCGCGTGAAGCTGTCTTACATGGGTAAACATCCAATCCAACGTTCCGATTTTGTCGACGTCATAATTGTTACCATAGTAAACTCCGTGAAGTATTTCACGTCACAGTTGAAATATCCACAAGGAATGGCAAGTTTTACTTTCCTTCGGTTTGTTCGTCGTACTTTACGGAAGAAATAGGTTCTTACACTCGATTAAAATTAACGATCGGGATATCTTCCACAGGTGTGAGAAATTCTTCGTCTTTTTTCCTCGTTACACTCGGGAAAAAAATTTCTCACACTAGTGGAAGATATCCCTTATCTTTTATATGGTCTCGTATAAGAAACTATTATTCTGCTAGAATCCGTTCATTGACTTTGGGCTCCAATGACCTGAAGATTTCACAAGTATACTTGCTTCTCATTGATACTGCCGATGTCCACTGAAATACATGATGACCCTTTCCCAAACTCTTCTGCGAGTTTTGCGTTTAATTTTTCTTCCGCAGTGCGACAGTGTTTTACCAGCAGACTTGGTGTTTTGAGCTAGCCGAAGAATTAGCAGCGAGCACTCCTTGACTTTTCTTTCAAAATTACATTTTGTATCTTTCTTTTCCACTTTCAAGATAGTGGTCATGGAGGTAGAAGTGTACCTGTAATGGGCTTTATTTGTATGTTTATCATAGGGGGTTTGGGTACCCGTAGACCGGTTTAACCCTATCATACCTTTGCTAGTGCCGGTACAAAGTCCGGCTATCCTGAACTACTATAGTTGTTTATGTTTGTCTCCTGTCTTCTGTCTTATTATTGACGTTTTTTTTGTATAGTTTCCGAAGAATTGTGAAATGTAATTATGATTTTCGGCCATTTTTGGTGTTTCCTGTTATCTTTTCTTTGCAATTGACCAGTTTTTACTTTCCTCTGGAGTGACGAATTGATGGTGTGTGTGAAGGATGGCGTATACCAAACAGGACATGCTTAACCTTCCGGAGAACGTGATGTTACTCTTGGTTTTGATTATTCACTCTATCAGTGCTTTAGATTTAATGTTTTGTAGGTGTGTCGTGTCTTCGGTTTTATGTCTTCTGGAGTTCTCTTTTGCACGGGATGCAAAATGTTTGACAAAATGCTAAAAGAATAAATGTTTAAAATAATTAATTTAAACCGGTGAGAAGTTTTAAACAAGATTAAGTAGATTATTAAAGGATAACTGTCAAAAGGCAACATTTCAAACGATCTTTGTTGTTTTAAATAAAAAAACAATTTTGAGATCTTTAAATTTTTACCTGTGGAAAGTTGTGATTGAATTCGGTTACAATTAGGACAGACATGCGTTGAATGCACTTCCAAGACATCTCAATGTCTTATAGATTGTATTTAAAACAAGAGGCTCTCAAGAGCCTGTATCGCTCACCTGGCCCTTGATTAACATAGACATTTTATGTTAAAGAGCAAATATATATAGTTAAACTATAGTTCCAATATGCCTAATTAGTTTAAGGGGAGAAGACCTCTGTTGGTGTTTCCCATGGGGTCCAATGTTCAACTATGTTCCCTGCTCGCAGCCATCTTGGATAAAGAATTAACCTAAAAAAATTTTTATCAGGGGTCCACATATAGACTATTTTGACCAAGTATGGTTCCATTTCAGTAGTTTCAGAGGAGAAGATCTTTGAAAGTGTTTTCCTATAGGTTCCAATGTAAAAACTAAGTTCACCGCTGGCGGCCGTGTTCGATATCACGCAAACCTGATAAACACCTTTTTACAAGGGACCACCCAAGGACTATTGTGGCCAAGTTTGGTTCCAATTGGCTCAATAGTTTCAGAGGAGAAGATCTTTGAATGTGTTTTCCCATAGGGTCCAATGTTAAAACTATGTTTCATGCTGGCGGCCATGTTGGATGCAGCGCGATCCTGAAAAACACCTTTTTTGTAAGGGACCACCCAAGGACTATTGTGGCCAAGCTTCGTACCAACTGGCTCAATAGTTTCAGAGAAGATCTTTGAAAGTGTTTTTCCATAGGGAACAACGACAGTAGAATACCGAAGGAACAAAGGAGTGAAATTTACAAAAATCGAAGTCCAAAGGCATGGCCAAAAGGAGAACACAGAAAACAATAACGCCAGACACAAAACAACGACGCTAGACAGACACAAAGCACAGAAACAGAAATAACAACATTCAAAACAAAGCACTCACAGTGTGAACTCCAGTGAAACTGAGAGTGACATCAGGTGCTCCGGAAGGGTAAGCATGTCCTGCTCTGTTAACAATGTTAAAACTATGTTTCCCGCTAGTGGCCATCTTGAATATCGCGCTGACCTGAAAAACACCTTTTTTGCAAGGGACCTCCTTAGGACTATTGTGGCCAAGTTCAATTCCAATTGGCCAAGTAGTTTCAGAGAAGAAGACCTTTGAATGTGTTTTCCCATAGGGTCCAACGTTAAAACTATGTTTCCTGTTGGCGGCCATCTTAGATATCGCGTGATCCTGAAAAACACCTTTATTGTAAGGGACCACCCAAGGACTCTTGTGGCCAAGTTTGGTACCAATTGGCTCAGTAGTTTCAGAGAAGATCTTTGAAAGTGTTTTCCCATAGGGTCCAATGCAAATACTTTGTTTCCCGCTGGCGGCCATGTTGGATGTAGCACGATCCTGAAAAACACCTCTTTTGTAAGGGACTACCAAATGACTATTGTGGCCATGTTTAATTCCAATTGGCCCAGTAGTTTCAGAGGAGAAGATCTTTGAATGTGTTTTCCCAAAGGATCCAATGTTAAAACTATGTTTCCCACTGGCAGCCATCTTGGATATCGCGCGGACCTAAAAAAAAAACACCAGTTTTGTAAGGGACCACCCAAGGACTATTGTGGCCAAGTTTGGTTCCAATTGGCCCTGTAGTTTCAGAAGAGAAGATCTGTGAATGAAAAGTTTACGCCGGACGGACGGACGACGGACGCAAAATGATTGCAAAAGACCACCCTGGCATTAGCCAGGTAAGCTAAAAATGACTAATCTGTTGGATGCTGCATATGACCGGATCAGTACCCGCTGGACAAAGTGATCATGTTAAAATTGTTATTGCCTAGATTTGTTCCTCATAAAGCACAGTAATTACTCTACTTACTTTTTAGCATGGCTGTGATTTCCATACGGTTTGACATATAGTTAAAATGTTTTCCACATTAAAAGTCATGAATTGATCTTAATAAACATATTTTTGAATGATCTGATTTAGATATTTTTACAGTCAAGTTTTCTTTGACTCCTCTATGAATTTTATATTACGTCATGAACTTCTGTCGATTTTTAAAATCAAAATTATTTACATAATAAACAGAGATTAACTTCCGTGATAAAACAAATATAATGCAAAAAAGTATCATACATTAAAAATATACAAAGAAATACATATACCCATTATTCGTTGCATTATCAGAGTCAGATCGTATACGTAATACAGCTGCAGGGCTGTGGCTGTTCAGTCTGAATTCAAACTCCTTATGTGATACGCCGATTCTATGAGCAATGGTTTTTTCTAAAGATATGATAGGCTTATTGTTGGCAGTCTGAAATAAAAAACAATCTTAAACTTGTACTAATCAGCAACCAAATAATACATAGCATACAATTTAGCGGAAAATAAATATTTTCATTACATACTTAGCGAAGATACGTTCTGTTTTGCATATGTAATATAGCCGGAAGTAAACACTCCATATCATTAACCCAGTCTGATATTGCCATATCAGACCGCCTCATTCTGAAATATCCATATCAGACCGGTGATATGGCTATTTCAGCCCGGGTGTGATGATAACTCCTAATAGGAAGTATATAATAAACAGATTAAGACATGGCCTTTTCCATATCAGCACGGTTATCATCCCTCGACCCATATCAGCCCTCGGCTGGCACCTCGGGCTGATATGGGTGTCTCGGGATGATAACCGTGCTGATATGGAAAAGGCCATGTATTAATCTCTATATATAATATTTTTTTACTAATCCATAGTTTAAAGATTTTTTAGACAGTCGATTTGAAAATTCTATGCAATTAGATAAATAATAAATATTAAATTAAAAATTTGCACATCCCAAAATAGAAACTTCTTTGAAAGGATATGAAATAAAGAAATTGATTGCTTTGGTCATTTTTTAAAGAATGCTTTCAAACCGTAAAGTAAAAATGTTACCTTTCCAAATTTTGTTAAGAAAAAAATCATTTTATCGCAAAATATATTACTCCTTCAAAAAGATATGTTGAAGTAAAGTTTCAATAAAATCTGTATTGTTATGATTATTTTTGAGGATTGAATTTACATCTTTTCAAAATAAGTTTCGATAAAATTCATTTAACTTAGATATGGAAACTGTTAAACTTCTTCGGAAGAATATTATGAAGTAATTGTTTTTTTAACTGAAAGGATATCAAAAAAAATGTACATGCACTTGTTCATGAGAGAATTTCTCATACTTTCGATTTGGACATTTTACTTTTTGTGATTTCAATTTTTTCTGACCACCTGATTATTGTGCTCACATCTCATGATTTAATCATGTCAAATTATCCTACTTTGACTCGATATGCATGCCCTGTGGTTGTTTAAATTTTGCCTTCGTGTTCTATTAGTCTTTTGTCGCGCAACGGATGACAGCAGTTGTAAGAACACTTTGCCAGTTAATTTTATGTTTGTTCACGTTCCGCATCCAAGAGTCATAAGACATTGATGAAGCGTTGCTCGATATCTAGCAATGAATTCCGCTCAAACACATGCTAGGGGCCATCTTGTACTTATTTTGAGGTATGGGCTTAGCTCATTGTTAAAGGCCTCATGGTGACTTCAAAATGAAAAACAACAATAATACCGCTGCTTATTTGTGAATTTACCATGTATTTGTCGGAACTTTGTCACGTTTACATTTACTTCATATCCCTTTATTAGTTACATGAGATAAAGTCTCTACCAACATATGGTATGATTAATCAGTTAATCGTGCTACTGATTTGTCCTGGTTAATGTTTGAATACTTAAATGACTTACAACAGCTTTTCAAATTTTTACCTTGGTACTGTTTGAGGGTTAGAGAAGTAACACGTACCATGGATTTTTATTGGTTTTGTCTAAGGGTTAGAAAATGGCAATTCCAATCAGCCTAATATCAGTACTTTCAAAACAATATATACCTCACTGATAGTGTGACGGGTGTCGCTAGTGGAGCAGGACATGCTTACCCTTCCGGAGCACCTGATGTCACTCCCGGTTTTCATGGGAGTTCACACTATGAGTGCCTTAGTTCTTAATGTTATCTTTTTATTTCCGTGCATTGTAGCTGTCTCACGTCCTTGTTTTGTCTTTGTTTTTATCTGTTACCGTTTCTGCCATGTCTCTGGACTTCGATTTTTGTAGTCATCGCTTCCCTTGTTCCTTTTGAACAGCGCTTTTATTGTTGTTCTTGAAGTCACCATAAGGACTCCAGGAATGAGTCGTGCTCATGCCTCACGGTGAATTTAAAAAGCTGAATTGTTCGGCAATATTTAAAGATTGAGTTAAAACCAAAACTAAAAATCTTACTTTTTGTTAAAATCCATTTTAATTTGTATATAGGAACATGTAAACTCTTTCGACAGAGTATTATGAAGTATTCTTTTTAAACTTGATTGTTTTGGTTATTTTTAAAGTCTGAGTTTAAACTGCACACTAAACATGTAACTTTTCAAACTAAGTTTTGATAATATTTCTTAGAATTTATATATTGCAACACACTTAACTCATTCGAAAGTATGTAATGAAAAAATACTGATAATAACCAAAAACTGATGTGCTTTGATCATTTTTAATGATTGCGTTTAAAAAAGCAGACCAAGAAAATAATATTTTAATGGTGAATGAAAGGATATAGAGTAAATGCACTTGAGACAAAGTCTCTACAAATACATGGTAAAAACAAGCAAAGGAACGACGCTTTTATTGTTGTTCTTCATCTTAAATCTTATCTATGCTAAGATTAATATGTATCTATAACACAACATATCAAATTCTTTTAAAAATATATGATGAAGTAAATTTCTCATATTTTGGTCATTTATAAAGATATAGTTTAAAGTGCAGACTAAAAATTCAACTTTTGAAACCTTATTAATTCTAACATGCATACAACTTATATATCTCATATATAGAATTCCTTTGATGTAGTAAAAATGCAGGAAAACTTAGGTGTTTTTGGTCATTTTAAAAAAAAGATTGTATTCAGATTAAACATCGTACTTTTAAACCGTATTTATGCTAAAATTCTTTAAATTAATATATCGCAATATATAAAACTCCTTCGAAAGAATATAATGATGCATAATTTTCCAAAACAAGACTCAATACTTTTAATCATTCTATGCGATGGACTTGAAACATTACTTTTCAAATCCTATTTTTCTGAAAATTCATTAAATGTGTATATTACAACACATAATACTCCTTTAAAACGATATGATGAGGTAAAATTTACCAAGACATGAATTATATTGGTCATTATTAAAGATTCGGTTTAAACTGCAGACTAAAAATCTTATTTTTCAAACAAATATTTTTTTTAATATCTTTTTACATGTTAAATGTAAAAAGCACATGCAAGTAACTGTTGCAACCATAGATATTTACTGTCTTGTCTCTGTTACATATTCATGTAAAGCAGAGACACAATGAAGTGTGTAATGTATCTGTTTAAAGGTAGATATTTTAGGGTTACGAATGAAAGAAACTAGATGATTTTTTTTTTACTTTCAAACATATTACCACAAATTTGAACATCGACTTTTTACACTGCATTTTTATTTATTTTTTTTTATTTATTGTGAAAGGAGTTTTCGTTTAATGTTCCCTCAGCACGGTCAAAGCAACAGACAAGCTTCAAACGATAGACCCGTTCTACACGATATGAACGAAACGAAGCGATGTGCTGTGTAAATAGTATACGAATGATACACGAAATGAGTAATCGGAAACTGCTAGCGTAATGCACACAGTAAGAATGTATCATTAGGCGTTCAACCATTGCATTGTCATTCATTTACCAAAAAGGCTTGGCTTTGAATATTTTCTTTTTCAACATATCCTTTCTCACTTTTTACCTAAAATTATTTATCGCAATGACATAAGCGTTGATCCATTGCTTTTTTAACCATGCATTTTTGACTGGAGTCTGGCTCTTCTGTAGTGTGGAGTTCATAAAAAGATTCCCCGTCAGAGAAATGTATGCTCTATAGTCTCTATATATATTTTAGTTATTGTGTACTTGTTCTTTAAAGACTTTTTTCCTGATTATCTTTCAAAAATTTTAAAAGTACTGGCCGCTCAGTTAGTTACCAGTTTGTATTGTTGATCGCTTTTGATATCTACACAGCATTCCATTGAATCGTTTATTTTAATAAACGTAAATGAACAGATATCCTGAAAGTTCTTACAGATTTTCTAATTGATATCGGTTGATCTAGGAAAGATCTAATATGAAGTTACGTTTGCATAAATTAACTTATAGACGTGACATAGAACTACTGACAGAAATAGTCTAGTATGGAAGTTTTGAGGACTTTAACTAAAAACAAAATACCAAAGTTACTGTTAATTTTGTTTCTGCATATGTGCATTTCGACTTCTTATGTCGCATCAGTAAAGATAAAATCAAAACATTTTTGAAGTCCTTAAACCGAAATACGTGTACAAACTAATAAAGACCAAATAACTAATGAGATCTTAATAGAAAAGCCAAAATCATTTTAGGACAGGACTATGCAAGACGGAGATATTCCTTAGTTTCAAACCAAATTTATTCTAAAAGTAATGTATTGCAAGTTTCCAAATACAATCTGTTTTCGAGCCAGCACCGAAGTACTGGCTACAAATTTATTTTAAAGTATATCTTGGTCAAGACGACTGATTTCATCTTATTTTTTTTGTGTTATAAATTGCCAATAGTTAACAATGAAGGTTAAAAAAGACGACAATAAAAATATTGCTAATAAGTGTTTTGAACTATCATTTATGGCTATATATGCATAAATGTATCTGTGATCTGTGACGCCAACTATATTCACCATCCATATAGCCAAAAACTTAAACAATTTCTGATTTAAAAATTTGTAAAAAAAGAATCATCGCTAGAGTTCATATTGAAAAATATAGAAAGTTGAAATCCATAGTTTCTTTTTTCAAAAAACATACTTTACAGTTGCATTTATTTACTAACATCCTCAAAGGATAATTCTTGCATTTCTAATGTATATAAATTGTACAATAATTACCCTAAGAATATTTTTATTAAACAATTTCGTAGAAAACATTAGTGTTCACAGAGAGTTTTCAGACATAAGTAATAAAGTGAACATAACAGTAAAAGTCTGAAAAATTTAATGCCTTTTTGGTCAAGTGGCAAAAAGATTAAAGATGAATAAAACATAATTAAATGACAACAAAAATTGAGACATAATCTCTAAAGTCCGGTTATCAGGTAATTTAAGGTGTTGTGTAATTATTTTCATGAGCATGCGTAACCTCCCCAATACTTTATGCATTATGATCACACTAACCGTTAACTGCAGCTGCTCAATAGTAAGTCTACTTGTATGAAACGGAAGATTGTTCCATTGTATCTTGACAGTGTTGCCAACTTCCCAGTTTGCTGGATTTATCCTCTGAACAGCTGGTCGGATATTGGCTGGATTTGCTGAAAATAAAATCGGAACCACTTTTTAGTGGGTATTTCCTCATTTACATTAGGAAAAGAATTCGAAAAATTGTTGCTTTTACATTGTGACAGTCGTCCTTGGCCTGGATACCCCCTTACCCTCCAACGAGCAACCCCATACTTCTAATCCTAGAATTTCGTTTTCGCTCAAGTTTTTCCTTCATTCACTTCAAAATGTTGACTTATGCTACACTAGTTACATTTGAAATAAATGTAAGATGAAAGCTTTATCATATTTGCATTATAACTGATACAATTAATGGTTATTCTAAGGTAAAATTTTCATAAATTGATAAAACCTACCCCTACCCTAAAGGCCATTGCTCAAAGTTTGTCGAATGTTTTGGTAAAAACACAACAATTGCATGGCATACATACGAACTTTTCATTAATAATATCATACTGTTCAATTTTTGCACTTGTTTGTAAACAAAAATCGAATAATAAGCCTGAAATTGTTGTAAAGCAGGATTTTTCTTTACTTTAAAATTATCTAAAATTCATTAGATCGATAATAAACAAATAGAACAAAGCTTTAGTTACTGTTCTTCATCGTGAAGACACATTGAGACCTTCAACAATGAGCTTTTCACATACCTTAGTAAGTTCAAGAAGCCTCCCTCTAGCAATGGTTTGAGCGGAATTTATTGTTAGATGTCGAACATCCATGCTTTTGACAAATGGATACGGAACTCAACATACATAAAATTAACTGAAACAACGGCAGTAGAATACCGAAGGAACAAAGCACAAGATTACACAAATCAAAGTCCAGAGACAAGGCAAAAGCAAGAACACCAAAAGACGGAAGACCAAAGACACCACATGCCTACAAAACACTCGAACGTTACATATACAACACAAAAAACTAAAGCACTAACAGCGTGAACTCTCAATAAACAAGAGTGACATCAGGTGCCCCGGAAGGGTAAGCATGTCCTGCTCTGTGCACAGCACCCGTCACACTGTCAGTGGGTCAATTCAGGGTAAAGTCGAAACCGGTAATGTCAAATCAGGGAAGACGCAATTCTAGCTGAAAATGTCAGTTTTTATTTGTGACACTGACATTTCATATCTATCTATGATGTCGTGGTGACGGCCATAGAATTTCTGAAGGGACGAAAGTAACAAAGGCTGAACATATCCCTGACTCAGCAGTTTTTGTGACAGTGCTTTTGCTCTTTCCACAAAGTCACTGTATGTACTGCACGCTTTACAGTAACGAATTAATTGTGAAATATATACTCCATATGCTGGGGATGCAGGTATATTGCTGCAGAGAAAGGGAAAATTCACAATTGGAAAGTCAAAATCATCACGTTTGTCATAAAATCTAGATTTCAGACGTCCATGTTCGTCAATGTACAACAAAAGGTCAAGGTATGAAGCAGAATCGGGTGTATCGGTTGTCTCTTTAATTTCAAGTTCACTGGGGTAGATACGATGTAAATATTCTTTAAATTTTGGGTTATTAAGAGAAAGTACATCGTCTATATATCTGAAGCTGAAATTAAAAGTCTGGGCTAGCTGTTTTTGTTTCTGTTGTATCAGCCCTTGTAAAAACTTTGCTTCATACGAAAAAAGGAAAAGGTCAGCTAAAAGTGGCGCACAATTTGTTCCCATAGGAATCCCTATTGTCTGTTGAAAAACACGGCCTCCACATTCAACAAAAATGCTGTCGATCAAAAATTCAAGCATCTTAATCACGTCCTTTTCACTGTATTTCTTGTTTGACTCAGTGTGGTTCTTTACAAAATATGTTTTATCTTTTCCTATTACCAGATAGGAATACCTGCGTTCTCCGGTTTTTGTACAGAAACATTGATGTATCAGATCGGAAATTACTGTTTTAAGTTTATTATGGGGAAGAGTTGTATAAAGGGTAGAAAAATCAAAAGTTTGAATGCTATTGCAGTATGCGAGACTGTTTGAGGAAAGCTGTTCAAGGAGATCTTTGGAATTTTTAAGAATCCACATCTGATTCACGCCGCTCGTGGAATAGGCTTTTTCGCAGTAGCTTTTTAGACCATCTCTAACTGCAGTCAGTAAAGTGGTAAGGAGTTTGGATAGGGGCTTAGTGGTGCATCTGGCAGATCCTGCAATGAATCTCTGTTTGTAGGGATTCTTGTGAAGCTTAGGCACCCAGTAAATATAAGGGAGATAACTGAAAATTATCTTAATTAAGAAATAATTTCTTTAATATTCAATATTAACATTTTGCCGGAATAATTCATGTATAATTCTTACTTTCAATACCTTATATATGCTAAAATTTACGTTTGTATGTCACAGCTTACTAAACACCTTCAAAAGGATACAAATAAATAAAATTCATTTAAAGGTCAATTGTTCAGGGTCTTTCACCACTTTCTGTCCTAATTACATTGTTCATTCTGGTAAAAATTATGTAGTTAAGAAAAATTTGTTACAATTGAGTCTTTAATAGCATGTGTTCTAAGAATTTTTTTTCAAACATAAGCTTGTTGCTAAGGATATGAAAGTCACTTTCGGTTGGTAATGTTATTCATTACATTTCTATAACATAACAAAGCTTTTAAGGTATTTAATTTTCAAATTTTCAGTCCCCTACCGGCTTCGAACAAAAAGCAGAAGCAAAACAATTATGTAGCGGAAGCTGAAATTAAAGGACTGGGCTAAATGTTTTTTTTCTTTGAATAAGCCTTTGTAAAAACTTGGCCTCGTACGAGTTAAGGAAAATGTTAGCTAAAGGCGGCGCACAGTTAGTTCCCATAGGAATCCCTATTGTCTGTTGGAAAACACGACCCCCTAATTCGACAAAAATATTGTCGATCAAAAATTCTAACATTTTGATTACGTCAAACTCAGTGTACTTCTTGTTTGAATCAGTGTGATATGTCTTGTCTTTCCCAATAACTGAATTGGTGTATATGCGTTTACCATTTTTAGTGCAGAAACATTGATGTATTAAATCTGCAATTACTGTTTTCAGTTAATGGTGTGACAGGGTTGTATAAAGATTAGAAAAGTCAAAAGTTTGAATGCTATGGCAATGGGCAATACTGGTTGAGGATAGCTGTTCAAGGAGATCTTTGGAATTTTTAAGAATCCACATTTGATTCACGCCGCTTGTGGAGTAAGCTTTATTAAAGCAATTTTTCAGGCCATCTCTGACTGCGGTCAACAAAGTAGTGAGGAGCTGTGAAAGAGGTTTAGTGGTGCATCTGGAAGACCCGGCAATGAATCTCTGTTTGTATGGATTCTTATGAAGTTTAGGTACCCAGTAGATGCAAGGGAGTTGATTTTTTTCATCATGGCTTTTATGCCAAATGATGCAAAAACTGGGGTGTGATTTTTTTACAATCTCATCCCTCGATATTGTAGTAGGGGTATAAGTAGGTTTTCTAGATGAACTGTCGATTCCCATCTCCTTCACAAGGCAGTCGAGATAGTGTTTCTCGCACACAAACATAATGTTGTTAGAAGCTTTGTCTGCAGGGACAATGGCGTAATTTTCATGGAGGTTGGACAGAGTTCTTACTACAAGGGGATCTTCAAATATACTGGGAGTTCTGGATTCCATTGCTGTTTTTAACTGCCGGATGCGAAAGAGTTTCATAAGACCTTCATAAGACCTTCATAAGAGGAAGAATTTCAAGGTCTTTCCGAACATTATGTTTTACAGTTAATAACATTTTAAAAGTATATCATCGATTTGGTAAATTGTTTGCTTCCTTGCAAATGATTTTCTTATTGATCATTTACTTTGTGTTCCAAAGTGACCCACTTTTTTGTTCATGTACAGATATGATGTGGTTTATCAAAGATACAGAGAGACAGAGATCCCTTATTTTGACGTATTTACAAACAAGAATAATCTTTGGAGCAGCTGTAAGTTATATAGTCTCTATAAAAGAGTTAGTGTTTCAATAAGAAATACATTAGCATCACAACCATTGCTAACACTAACATTTTTGCTTAATTCTAAAAAAGTGTAGAGAAACTTTCGCTTTTGTTTTGTTTTGGAGCTACACTCTACATCTTCACAAAACAGCATGCTTCTATTTGTTTTCTTCCAAAGATGGCTAAGTCTTCAAATATCTTCTATTATTCTCACGGTAATTTCGATATTTAGTTTTTTGTTACCATTGGGTCGATTCCTCTTCTGGATGCCTGTTATTTCCCAAGGGATATACCATCCCAATAGTCAGTATTTTGGTGCTGACCTGAAAACCGATCTTAAAATTGAATTGTGAACTAAGGAGTATCTCTCTCATGCAAAGCTCTGTCCTTACCTTTTTTGGCTCTACATTTAGATCATATTAGTTATTTGTTCTCTATCAGTTTAAAGCATCTTTGAGTTTCTGCTCTTCTAGCAGACATAAGTTGTCGAAATGCGCATATGCAGAAACCAAATTCACAGTAACTTCGACATTTAGTTATTTGCTTACAATGTATTGCAATGTAACTTTAATATACTGAGTCGTTTGCTTCCTTGACCTATTTTCTTAATTAAAGGCAATATTTACTGAAGGTGAAAGTTCCATTGTAGATTATTGATTCTCCATTCTGATGATTTATATGCAAAGAAACCATGTCATCTCCCGTTCTATAAACCATTGGTGTAATACATCTGACTGAAAAGTTTGAAACCATATTGCATGGAATGCTGTAGTCGTACAGGTGAAATCTAATCGTCATTGTGTCTGCTTCCACCACACAAGGACCTCCAATGGATAATTCTGTACCACCAAACATTGTTCCAGACTTAGGGAATATGTTAAGTGTACCTATGTGAAAACCAACAAAAAACACATGATAACGATTCAATTTTAACAATTGTATCATTATTTTAAACTAATTACCAATAAAAACGCAACACCAAAGTTTGTTTTTCACTAACAAAAATTTCAGAGGTGCTGATTTTCTTAAGCTGCAAATTTGTAGTTCTTATGACCTTGAACTGATATGTTTTTAATAGTTGCGAGCCATGGAGCTACGGATTTCATTCTATTCAAAACTATATTTTTAACAAAAAGGTTGCGCGCAGCTTTGGAGTGATACTCGGCCAAGCGATGATAGCTTCATAAATATATTTCGATTCTTTTAATATTGTCCTCTACCTCACAAATTTATTTACCGATAAGTATTCACTTTCTGATCATAATTAGATTGTCATTGTTTGGGTCGGACAGCCATCTTGTTGACATCAATCTCTTTGGGAACGATACAAGAAAGAACTAAATGCCGATTCATTTCGGGAATTGATTTCCTGAGTGAAGTATGCAAACCTCTGGCTTAAAAATTCTTTTTTGCTCATTCCTTTAAACCTTTCTTTAAGGAAAAAACTTAATTGCAGTTTACAATACATCGGCAAACGAATACCGAAGCAAGAAAAGGAAAGGGGAAATTCTAAAATCATAAATCCAACATCACGGCAACTCACAGCAACAAGACAGTATGACAGTATGACAAGGACAAAAGAAATAAACAAAAGTGAACAAGAACGCCACAAAACTAAAGCACTAGCAGTGCAAACAATTAAAAGGATGAGTGGCGGTAAGACCCATTTTTGGCCCAAGATTTACCATGAAACTAAAATTATACAAACAGACGTCTTATGTTCCTGAAACATTGAACAAATATAGGGCTTTATGAAAATGATAAAGCTTTTTTCCATATCAGTTTGATTCTCATGATAATCAGTTAACTCAAAAGCTATATTTTTGGAAATAGTCAGAATTTCATAGATATTTGCTGTGTTTTGCACATTTTTGTGCTTTGAAAAATATGGCACATCTGAATAACAACTTCATATTTAGTCAAAATGTGTAAAATGGTGAAATACATCATTTCTGAAAGTTTGAAGTTGTTGATTGCATGTGCCCCATGTTCACTTAAAGAAAATTTGCTTTGAGAACATTCAAAATTGCAGATTTTCTGATTTTCTTTCAAAAAGACGGCTCCTTGTGATGTCACAATAACGTCAAAATGAAAGGAATTCGTATTATTATATGTTTTCTTTGTAGCCAGATGTAATAGTTAATATTTCCCATAAATATCACACTATTTCAAACAACTTGATTTTTTTGGGCCAAATATGGGTCTTATTGCCACTCATCCTTTACAGATATACGTTCCTGAAACGAACAGACATTGAGTGTTGCCCCCAAAAATGTCACGTCACTGTGTGATACTTGTATTCAAAATAGCCAAAATAGTAGGCGGTTACGCTTCAAATCAGACAACTGTGTCAAGCTGTCAAAAACTTCCAGAAATGTGCGACACGATCTGGGTAGCTAGAGTCGCAAGTTTTATATCCGTAACTAATTTGGCAGTTAGATTTTCTTTAGTAGTTGACAAATTGTTACAGGATTTTTCAAATTTCTTAAGTAGTATTTATTTTCCGACTTTAACGTTAACTTTCACAATTCCCCATTCAAAACCTACAAAGTAGACAAATATATTTTTTTAGTTCTGATATCCAGTCGAATAGCAGTCAACTTTGTGGGATCGTTTTTGGGGTGCATTCAAAGTACTTTTTTCCGATGCGTAGGATTTTTTAAAACGATTGATCATTTTAAAATAAGTGACTGAGTACCGAACCGTCAATCCAAAACGAATAATCCAAGGACAATGGCAACATCGGAAGCAGCAACAGAAACAAAGACACAACATGAGCAAAGAAAAGAAAAATGAAGACACACACAACACAAATATGAACAACACGGTCCAAATAAAAAGACCATGGGTGAGATCAGGTTCACCGGTAGATTAAGCATCTCCGGCTTCTTATAAGACACCCGACGTGTTAAACATGGCAAATCCGGTAGTAAAGTCAAAAACTTTAGTCAGTACTTCGGTGCTGACCCGAAAGTCGATTCTATTTGGAACCTTACAATATCTAAATTTTTGTACATTTTGTTGAAAACTAAGGAGTATTTCCCTTATGCAAAGCTCTGTCCTTAGCTGATTTTGGCTATTTAGATCATATTGGTTATTTGTTCTCTATCTTTCCAATAACTACAGTATTGAGTTATTATGACAACATCAACTGTATGACGTCCGTTTCATAATATCGAACTACACATCGATAAAAAATTTAGAAATCGCATTTGATTCTAATCTAAGCCAAATACCTCCCTGTGAAAAAAGTGTCGAATTGTATTATAATTGTATCATTAAAAACTCCCGAGAATGATTTATTCCGTCCTCGGCAAGATATAATCATTATTGTATGGCGAGAAATAAGTTTTTTCACGGCGGCCACAGTTAAATAAAACAATTATGAAGTTCCCAGATTATAACGAACAACTAATTCTTGTATACTGTAACATGTAATGTAGGTAATTTGATAATATATTAGAGAACTCATAAATTTAACCCGATTTTGCGTTTTCGTATCTGGCCTCACCACGATTTGAAACCAACTTTTATTAAGAATATTGAAAATAATTAATAATGAAAAATTGGGTGACCGTTTCCTTTGAAATGCCTGCACCAAGTCATGACCAGTGTGGGAGACAGTTTTTTTCCAATGGTTTCCATATTCTTTTGTCTTTTTGCTTTAATGACATTGGCTCTTGACAATTCTGTTCGGTAATTTTGTTATTACTCCATCAATATGTATGAATTGGTGGTGTTCAAAATGTAACATCGGCAATTACAAATTCATGTCATTTTGTAAACATATCTGATTTGAGTAAAAAAATCTACCAATTATTCCCTACATTCACTGCATGCAGTGACTGTAAAGAACAATTGGTAGATATAGTTTTAATCAGATTAAGTAAGCGCTAGTTAACCAAAACAGTTTGTTATCAAAAACGTACTCTAACTATATTGTCCAGATTTGCATAGAAATTTTCTATGAATTCAAAAGATGTACAAGTATCTGCAAGAATGTATCAAAATAACTTTGAATTTAATTTAAGATATATGCATGCTGAAATACATTTTATCAAACTGACGAAAGAACACAACACGGAAACAGGGAAAACCGTATGACAATACATCTGTACTTTGGTTATCTGAAGATGGTATTGCGGATAATGAAAATGAATTAGACATTGAATTCTTAACACAACAAAAGTCAGTAGTGGTAGAACTACATGTCTGGAAAACTTTTTATCAATTGATAGCGAACGATAGCTTTCCTACCTAAAACAATGCACAGTAGTCGAGATCTAAACTGAATATAAAGCGATCAAGCGGAAAATGCGGCCAATATAAACTAAAAAAAGGTGATCTGCTGATCACAAAAGATACCCCCGCCCACAGGCAACCCTAGTAGTTGCAGCAATAATCCCAAAATATTGAAATTTTCCTTCAAAACAAACTCAAGTTATCACCCGGACACAATAAAACTAGAGCTGTCGCCAAATGGCAGCTAGGTATACCCCCCCCCCCCCCCCNCCCCCGCTAATTGAACCCTGAAACAATATGGCAAGTGTAAATTTAAGTGTGTGTGGACACAATGCAGTTGTGGACACAGTACAAATGTGGACACAATACAAGTATGGACAAAATGATAAACCTCCCCCTTTTTTCCTGAAAATATTAAAAGACAAATTATCTCCCCTTCAAAATTTCAGATAGCAACCATATTATTTTATGCACATCTTCAGGTGGTGTACTAAAACTGTGCAACATGTCATCAAAATCCAAGCAGTGGTTTAGGACAACATGTTCTGACAAGGATCATCCCCTCCCCCTTTTCCAAAATATATTCAAAGACGAATTATCTCCCCTTCAAAATTTCAGACAGCAACCATATTAATTCATGCACATCTTCAGATGGTGTACTACAGCTGTGTAACATTTCATCATCATCTATGCAGCCATTTAAGAGAACATGCGCTGACAAGGTTCGCCTCCCTCCTTTTTCCAGAAAATATTCAAAGACAAATTATCTCCCCTCAAAATTTTTGGCACCATCTATGTAACTTCATGCACATCTTCAGATGATGTACTACAACTGTGTAACATTTCATCAAAATCCAAGCAGCTGTTTAGAAGAACATGGGCTGACAATGCTCGCCTCCCCCTTTCTCCAGAAAATATTCAAAGACGAATTATCTCCTCTTAAAAATTTTGGGCAGCAACCATATTACTTCATGCACATCTTCAGATGGTGTACTACAACTGTGTAACATTTCATCAAAATCCAAGCAGCAGTTTAGGAGAACATGCGCTGACAAGGTACATGGACGGACAGACGGACGGACATACGGACAGACAGACAGACAGACAGACGGACGGACATACGGACAGACAGACAGACAGACAGACGGACGGACAGGGTGATTCCTATATACCCCTAAACTTTGATTGCGTATAATTAACATATTTTGCCTAAATCAAGGGCAATAACTCCCGAACACAAAATCTGATCACGGTCAAAATCGAACTTGACCTGTATTTTATGAATAGAAACATAATCCCAAAATATCAAAACTTTCCTTCAAAGCAAACTCAAGTTACCAGCCGGAAACAATAAAATTTACAGATTTTGCCTCAATTAAGGGCAATAACTCTGGAACACAAAATCCGATCACGGTCAAAATCGAACTTGACCTGTATTTTATAAATAGAAACATAATCCCAAAATATCAAAACTTTCCTTCAAACAAACTCAAGTTATCATCCGGAAACCATAAAATTCACAGATTTTGCCTAAATCAAGGGCAATAACTCTAGAACGCAAAATCTGATCACGGTCAAAATCGAAGATAACCTGTATTTTATCAATAGAAACATGATCCCAAAATATCAAAATTTCCTTCCAAGCAAACTCAAGTTATCATCCGAAAACCATAAAATTTACAGATTTTGCCTAAGTCAAGGGCAATAACTCTAGAACGCAAAATCCAATCACGGTCAAAATCGAACTTGACCTGTATTTTATAAATAGAAACATAATCCCAAAATATTAAAACTTTCCTTCAAAGCAAACTCAAGGTATCATCCGGAAACGAAAGTGTGACGGACGGACGGACGGACGGACAGATGAACGGACGAACGGACGGGCGGACGGACGGACAAGAGGAATACTATATACCCCCACCTTTTAAGGCGGGGGTATAAAAAAATTTGAATATGAAGTGATGAAGCGGGAAATGGGGGTCAATGCCTCGATGCCAAAGTACCATCATAGTTATATGCATATACAAAGTAAAATGATCCTACCATTTACAAGTTACCGAAATATAAACTCGGCTGTAAAATTTAATTAAGCTACTCAAACATAAAAGATAGGTCAAAGATACCAAGTTCTCTGGGAGACTGTCGGTCATCCCATGATGCACCATCAAACAAAGATGTCTTATATACATGTATATACACACTATCCATAAACATCCTTTTTCTTTAATTGTTAGCTACAACAGGGTACAACAAAACGGCTATATAATGTTTTTGCATTACATTTCTTTTTACAAAACCGCACACATAATACATGTATATACCAAACCGTTCACAAAAACAAAATACTTGGTTACCAAACACATACACTTCATAAAGACACCAGTGGCATTAAAACGGCCAATTGGCCTACTGTATCAAGAAATATGTGAAGTAATTGATATATTAAAGATGTTTATAAATATAATTCAAAACGGCAATATAGAGAAATAAAAAAATATTGGTAATGTTGTGAAAAATTTGCGATAAAGGCAATACGTTATGAAGAATGATGCTTAATTCGCGTGTATTTCGTCATTTTAATAAATTTTTGATGTTTTGTCATCCACCAAAAACCGGAAATAATACCAAACAACCGTTACCGTGACCATTACCATACAGTGATATGTTGTCATCTGACAAATAGATATCCCATTGCGGTCCAAAAAAAGGGTGATGTCGACCGTAAAACTTCTGGAGGGAGGGCTTCAAGTTTTTGGTAACATACCCTTGTTTAAGTAGCCTATTTGTGAGCAACCGGGCTCTATCAAGGAAGTCACTGTTTCGAACACGGGCTCTTTAATAGCGAATGAGTTGGGGACGTAAACTCCGTATGCCGGCGCTGTTGGGATGTTGCTACAAACAAAAGCGAAGTTGACTATTGGAAATGTGAAGTCATCACGTTTGTCGTACAGCTTAGTTTGAAGTCTACTTCTGTTGTTAATTTCAAGATGAAGGTCAAGGAATGAGGCCGACAAGGAAGTGTCTGTAGCTCTTTTGGATAGATCATTTGAAGAAAATCACCACAGCGAGAGTTGTTTACTGACAAAATATCATATATGTAACAGAGACTAAAATTGAAGGATTTGGCCAGTTTTTTTTATTTATACTTTGAAGAAACCCTTCGATGAATTCAGTCTCATAAGAGTGGAGAAACATATTTGCTAGATGAGGTGCACAGTTTGTGCCCATAGAAATTCCGATGGTCTGTTGAAAAAAACGGAGTCATTTTTCACAAAGTAGACTTGTTCTCTGACTACAAGAATGCATCAATATCTCCGTTCACCGTTCTTACTTGTGAAATATCTATGAATTAAACATTTCAGTCGAGATTTTAGTTGTTCATGGGGTATGGTAATGTAAAGTGTGGAGAAGCTGAAAATTTTAATGCTGTTACAGTGTGATAATGATCTAGAGTTTAAGATGTCAAGTAGATCTTTGGAGTTTTTTAAAATTCACATTTCATTTACACTGCTTCTTGAAAAGCAAGAATCATAGTATTTTTGAATGCCCTCTTTAACAGCTGTCAAGTTGGAAGTAAGCAATTTAGATAGAGGTTTTGCAGAACATTTGGCAGATCCAACGATGTATCGTTCTTTGTATGGGCATTTATGTGATTTTGGAACAAAATACAAAGAGGGGAGATCTGTCTTAACCTTGCTGGAAATCCCGAAGGAAAGCAAAATAGATTTATGGTACTGTAATATCTCCTCCGTTGACAGAGTATTAGCTGCGTAAATTGGATTACATTCGGAATTATCAATGCCTAGGTCTTTCTTTAAGCAATGTATGTAATGATTTTTGCAAATAAATATGATACTATTTGGGGCCTTATCGACAGGAACGACGAAATATTTGTCATGAATGGAGAACAAGTAACTGGCCACATCATCACTTTTTAAAATTGACGATGCTTTAGTTCTCATTGAAATATTTGATATCAGTGGGGTCATGTTCATTTTGAAATTTTAGCAGTTTAGATTCATCTTTTTTTTATCTCCGAACTTTCGTATCAAAGTTAGGGATATTTTCGTTTGCCTCGTCCGTCCGTCCGTCCGTCAGTACGTCAGTCCATTGGTCCGTCCGTCTGTCTGTGGTTCGCCCGTCGTACTTTCTAACGACGCGAACTCCTCTTATTGTTTTGGATCTAAGGTTTTAATTTTGTTATAGAATTGTTTCATATATGCTGAAGACGTGCTATAAGCGTTCGGATTTTTGATACTGGTCTTAGTGCAAAAAAGGGGCCAAAGATGTCGATTGTGACAAATGGGGCATACGACGTAAACTCCTCCCACAGTTTTGGATTTAGAGGTTGAATTTTCTTGCAGTTATGATGCACATAGTCAGTAGATGCCCAATAAGCTGTCAGAATTTTTTATTCCCATCTTAGTGCAAACAAGATGCCCAAGATCTTGATTTTGATTAAGGCCCTTGGTGTGTATTTTGACACATGTGGCATACTCCGCGAACTCTTCTTACTTTTTTGGATTTAGGGTTTTATTTTTTTTTTCATGCTGAATTGTTGCATAAATTTTATAGATGTGCAATAAGCCTTTGGAATTTTGATTCCGGTTCCAACTTTCGGAATTTCCCGAAAAAGTCAAAGACTCAAATGTTTTTTTTCTTCAGATTTTAGCATATAATCTTATATTTTGGCAAGTGTTTGTTTATTAAAAAAATTCTTAATACTTATAACTCTTGAAGGTGATTCCAATTCTGGTAATCTTCCTGAGAGTCTCAAATGCCATAAATTTTTGGGGAATTCTACCTAATAACAATTCTTCAATAATAAGTTTCCATTAAAAAAAACATTTCCTTTAATTAGATTACAAAAATATTTTATTCCAATTTTGTGTTAAATTCCTGAAAGTCTCTAACACTACTTATTTCTTTAATTCTACCTAGCAACCACACTTATTATGTTTTGCTTCATTAAAGATAAGTATTGAGTTAGTAGTCTACCTGTGTTGGGTTTATTCACATCTTTATGATACAATAGAGAAACGGGATAGAGAAAGGGGAGGTTTGGGTACCCATAAACCGGTTTAACCCTATCGCTGGCTTTTGCTAGTGCCGGTACCAAGTCCGGCTATCCCGAGTTCCTATCGTTATTTATGTTTGTCTCTTGTGTTCATTATTGTTTTTCTGGTGCAGTTTGCTTGTAAATTGTAGCATGTGATTGTAGTCCCTGGCCATTGTAGGTGTTTACTGTTATCCTGTTTTTGTAAGTATGTTCATCGATCGGATTTCAAAAATATTTGATTACAGAATTGGCATATTTCATGAAAGTCTCAAAGACAATATACTTTTTGTTTGGATTCTACATTAAAACCAAAGTTTAACAATTTGTTTCAGCTAAATAAGTATTTTTTTATTATAATTCCTAAAATATTTGATTCCAAGTGTGGTAAATTTCCTGAAAGTCTCAAAGACCACTAATTTGTTTGGATTTCTACTTAACAACCATGAAAAAGAAAGGAAATGGGGAAAATGTCAAGGAGACAACATTCCATATCCAGGTTAAAACGACCAAAAACAAAACATCTAGGGGTCACCATATGGTCTTCAACACAGTGAGGAACCTCACACCATATAGTAAGCCCTAATGGCCCCGAAAAGGTAAAAAAGTGAATAAATCAATGGAAACAAACCACATCCAATAACCCAAATATCAAGAAACTAAAATTTTATAAGAAGACAAGGACAAGCCAATGACCAACATATTCCTGACTTTGGACAGGCGCAAATATCCTTAAATTCCTTTTCGTAATAATAGCGACTACTGATAGTCATTAATTTAGTTAAAGTTATTAATAAATATATAAATAAAGAAGTTCCTGTGAGTTTATTTTCTGCATATGCGCATTTCGACAACTTATTTCTCTTCAGTGCAGATAAAACCTAAAAAAACTAAACATTTGGAAGACCGTTAACTCAAAGATGTTCAAAAACTGATATGGAACAAATAACCAATAGATCTTAATGTAAAGCAAAATTCAGCTTAAGACAGAGCTTTGCAAGAGAAAGATACTCATTAGTTTTCAACAGATTTACAAATATAAAACAAAATTGAATGTAAACTGAAAAGTTAAGTGAAAGAGATGTTAAAAAAATGATATAAATCTTGCGTACTCGAAAATTATGAAAAAGCAAAACTTATTCTCCTTGTTTGGTATGACTGGGTATTATGCTGGTTCCTTGCTGGCTTTGTGTTTGAAAAAGTAACGGCAAAAACAGGCTCAAATGATAGCCTGCAGCACTCACGTTGTGACTCTTAATAAGTTATTCCCACAGGGTTGCAGGGTTTAATGATTAATATGAGGAACAGCCGATTGGTAGTAAATCATTAATCTGGTAGATCGCTTTCATGTTAAAATGCAAAGTTAATATCAATTAATCTATGGAAAGGTTTTCAACAATAAACAATTTACAACACTTTCCCATATGGTCCATTGTTAAACTATGTTCCCTATTGGCGCAAATTATCGGATTCGTGAGAGTAACAAATATGTGTGGTAGATGACCATTATGTTACCATGCCGAGTTAATATCAACTTGATATTTGAATCGGCTTTCAACAATTTAATAATTAACATTTTCAGCTAGATTCACGTCTTCCCGAATTTGACATTACAAATTCTGACTTTACCCTTGATTGACCCATTGACAGGGTGTTGTATACAGAGCAAGACATGCTTATCCCTCCGGAGCACTTGATGTTACTCTCTTTTTTTAGAGTTCATACTGTTAGTGTTTTATTTTTTGTGTTGTGTATGTAGTGTTCGTGTGTTTTGTGGGCGTGTTGTGTCTTTGGTCTTCCGTCTTCTGGTGTTCTTGAATTTGCCTTGTCTCAGGACTTTGATTAATGTAATCTCGTGCTTTATTGCTTCAGTATTCTACTGTCGTTGTTTAGAAGTTACAACTTTTCCCCATAGGGTTCAATGTTAAAAAAGAACGTCTGTGGCTGTCATTTTGAATTTTGATCGGTACAAATAACGTAATACCGAAGTTACTGTTAATTTGGATAACAAGTATATAAGATTTGATATATGATTTGATAAAAAATATGAAGTCGGAATTGAAAATTCATTATGTGGAATATTAGTGTATTTTCCCATTTTGAATAAAATTAAGATACTTCGGTGAGTATTTTTTCATTAAGAAAAGATAAAAACATGTTTTTGGACAAATCTTGAAATTTTTGCTTCAGATATAAGTAATGGGTCTATTTCTCTTAAGCAAGATTTTATTATGCTGCAAAAGCCATGATGATATTTGCATTGTAAAATAACTTGAAATAAAACATTTAAACTATAAATATTTCACAGAAATATGACTACAAAAATTCTAATTTTGTAAACTTATTTGAAAATAAGAACGGTGATGGCCACTGTTTTTTTTTAATAAAGTACAAAAGCTGGTTATGTATAAAAAGAATTAAAATTATATCTAATGATAATTCATTAATGTAGAAAGATAACAAATTTCTGTAAGATTCTAACTAAAAATGTCATATTTTGAGGTATATGGATGGTGAACTCCAGTTTTACTTTCTTCTTTTTTCAAATTCTTATAACATGGATAATCCATGTAAATATGGAAATTTTAGCTGCCACTTTTTGAACCACAGTATTACTTAATTTGAGCTTTTCGGTTATTAAAACATTCAAACACGTCAGTTGATTTTAAAACAAGTATTTTGTTCCAATTCAATTTAAATATATTCCAATGATACAAAGAAAAAATTGATAATATCCTGATTACAATGTCATATGGGCATATGAATAACTTAACACTGAAGATGGGCGAGACGACCACGTCTGAAGTAACACTATTGTAAATACATTCTGTTACCCATGGCAAAGGTTCAAAAGAACGGTCGTTTGTCTGAGATGAGTATACTATTTGGATTGCAGAGGTATTTTCAGTCGAAGTAAAAAAATGACACTATAAATGACTCTGAATTTAAACTGTCGAATCAATTGTTTAAAGCCGCTATGCTTCAAAATTAAAGGTCCAGGAAAACAAATTTGCAGTATAAAGAAGTAATTTTTTAAGACTGAGAACTTCACTCAAGTGATATTCTAGGCACTCATAGAGCTCAAGGTTTGCAAAGTTAAGTTTTGTTGATATAACATTCTTCACTTTTCATCGAGTGGGGAACTTGCGAAAAAAGGTAAAATCGCATTTTGTCATGAAAGAGGATGTAGAAGATGTACTCTTTTACCAGAAAACAGCAAAGTATAAAACAAACAATCACAGAGGAGATGATCTTCGGATTATCGATCCGCAAAGATTTATGAAATGTTAAGGTACTGCAATTTGTTTGTCTTCCTTTTTTTTCACTTGTTGGCATGCTGTATATATTATAAGAAATGAAACATGGTTTATTGAACTTTTGCTCTTTGATAAATCATCCAAAGTTTGGGATTTTATTTCGGATGTCAATGTTTTTCATTCACTGTGTGGAAAATTGAATCTTAATTGCTAATAAAATTTTCACATAATGACTAAAATAAGAATGTAAAGTAACTGAAAATGCAAAGTCAAATAAATAATTTGTTTGCAGTTAAATTATTACATATTCAATCAATCTTTTCGGGATTTAGTTATCATTTCTGCTGTTAAAATATTTTAACTGATGCTATTATGCAAGTTTGAAAAAAAAATTTTTTTTGGCTTAACATTTTATAAACGTAAAGTACATGTACATAAGTCTTAAGCTTCTATCAAAAGCTTATTAAAAAAACCAACATGAAATGTGTTTCATGTTACAATAAACCACAGTGGTATATACCTAACTTCTTATGAAGGAAATACATTTTCTGATAATTCAGTTGCATTTGGTCCCAACAATCATTTTTTACAATTAATAACTTTTGCTTTGGGATCCAATGATCTGAGGGTTTTACACGCATACTGGCATCTCACTAATATTACCAATGTCTGCTGATATACATGATGATTCTTTACCAAACCCATCTTGGGATTTTGAGATAGACTTTTCTGCCATAGTGCGACAGTGTTTTTCCAGCAGACAAGGCTTCTTGAGGTAGCCGGCAATTTAGTGAAGAACACTCCTTGACGCTTCTTTCAAAATTATGTTTTGCCTCTTTCCGTTTTCAAGATTGTGGTCATGGAGATAGTAGTCTTCCTGTTTTGGGTTTTATTCTTATGTTTATTATACTATAAGGAAACGGTATAGAGAAAGGGGACGTCTTGGTCTGGGTCATAAACCGATTTTACCCTACTGCTATCTTTTGCTAGTGCAGTTCCTTGGTGCATTGTGGCATGTAACTGTGTTTTTCGGTCATAGCAGATGTTTCCTATTATCTTTTTTTTTTATTTTAATGTTAGGACGTGAACAAAACAAATTAATTCGCCCGGCAGTGAATGCACGTTAGGTATAAATGCATAAATCTTTAAGACGAAAACCAACAATAAAAGGGTTGTTCCTTTGCTTGTTTTATCATGTAATTGTACAGACTTTGTTTCGTGTGCATTTACTACATATCCTTTCATTGTTTATTTATTCGTGAATAATCAAATTCTTGTTTTTTTACTTAACATGTTTATATTTGTAATTTTAGACTCCTAATTCCTTAACATTCTTTCAAAGCACAAATTGTAAATCTATATTATTTACCTGTAGTTTGTGTCGTACAACCACCATCTTGAACAGTTTCTGTATCAATATGGTAGGCAAATTTTCCTTGTTTGTCTACATTGCTGAGATTAATAGCATTTAGAACTCGAGAAGTTCTGGATTCCTTTATAATCTTGTAATTAAATCCGTCACCGGCATCAAACCCAACCTTAAATGTGACACATGTAAACATAGTGAGTGTTAATCAAAAGACAACATCAAATTAAAATGATGTTAACAATGACCAAAGTATTATTGCGAAAGTATTGCAAAGTTTTGCCGTCTGTCGCATACAAACGGGCCAAACAGGTCAGCTTTATAATGTGCATATATATCAATTTTGCATGCATAATATCACAAGTTAAACAGACGTTTGAAGACAGAAATCGATTATTTAGTACGAAAGGATGCAAAATGGGAATTTTCAGTATTTTAAGAATTTTCACAAATTCACTGTTAAATGAACAAATCTTTTAAACTTGGAGCATATTTCTGTCATTTTGTGATTCTGTTGCTCAAAGTAAGGCATTAGCTGTAATAAAGCACTGAGTGAATGGTGAAGAAAGCTCATTGTGAAAATACCAAAAAATGTCAGCTCCATCTCAATGAATACTGCGCAAATTCCCAAATGTTTTCCAGTTTTTGTACATAAATGAAAACAAAACATGTCCATGCTTTTTTCTTGAGTAGACAGTGATGAGATATATATATATAAGAATATGCAGTTTTAACGTCTTTAAAAGGAATTAATTTTACGATTTGGACCAATATTTGTGAAATTTGGAAGTTTTACCTTTATAGCCTTTCGGAATATCCTATAATTAACAGTTTATATTTTTTATATATCTATCAAACATTGAGATTTTACCTGAAACTTTACAATTTAACTGTTCTCATCTATGTATTAACCATCAATAAATACTGTATAAATGTACAAGAAGAATCAGCGAAATGTTCAATACCGTAACTTTCACACCCACCCCTGCAAAAACAGTCTGCAAAATGGCATTTCGGGAATTATATTATATATAAAATAACAGACACATCCTATTATTTAGTCATATAATAAAAATTAATTAAACAGGATTTATTTTCATGTACCAAAATTAATCCACATGACTTTTCAATCAAAGGACAAATTCAAAATGGTAAATTTCTTGTTTAAGATTTTTACAATTTTTCCTTACAAACAAGACTATTAATACTTATCATCAAAATTCTTAACCAGTATGTCAAAATTATGCAGATGACCATACCATTGACGTGAATTGTATTACTCAAAATTTGTGTATAGCGCCATTTATGTATTTAATTAATAAAGAAACATATGGAGTCTCTGCGAGAGATGCATGCTGTCAGTACGTTTCAGTTATAGTGTACTTGTTCTTGAGAGAATATTCACATGAATACACTATCAAACGTTGAAGTTTTGGCATTTCATTTATTTTCTTTTATTTCGAAGTGTTTATCTGACCTTCTGTTTATAATGCCCGCATCCCATTGTTTCTTTATGCAAAGTTTTATTGCAATTGACTCGATGAGTTCCCTGTGGTTGTTTACATGTTGTGATTGTCTTCTATGAGTCAATTTGTCGGGCAAAGGATGGCAGCAGTTGTAAGAGCAAAAATAAATAAGAATTTGACGAAATGAAAAAGAAGTTATTTTGTAGTTGTATAAATAAAAACATATCAAGTAGAATTTTTAAAATAATTTGAACAGGATATTGCTCTATTTCGAACTTATGGAGTTAGTAGTCTACCTGTATTGGGTTTTATTCGTATGTTTTTATACTACAGGGAAACGGGACAGATAAAGGGGAGTTTTGGGTACCCATAAACCGGTTTAACCCTACCGCTGGCTTTTGCTAGTGCCGGTACCAAGTCCGGCTGTCCCGAGTTCCTATCGTTGTCTACGTTTGTCGTTTGTCTTATACGTGTTTTTCTTGTGTAGTTCCCTTGCAAATTGTTGCATGTCATTATAATTTTCAGCCATTGTAGGTGTTTCGTGTTATCCATTTGTAACATTAATCTTCACATAAAAAAACTAGTGTTCGATTTAAGATAGAATTACTTTAATATTACATTTTAAATTATGAAATATTTACTGCAAATTACAAAAAAGAACATAATCATTTTTACATTATCAGAAATATATGTTTTTTGCTTTTTTATTGTGAAATAATGAAAAATTATAGAAAAAAAATTAAAAATCCGGAAATACCCATTTTGCATGAATACTTCATATATAATTGCCTAACAGTATGCACATGCCTTTATTTGTGCTTAATGTATCATTTCCCCTTTATAAACAATTTAAGGCATTCAAAGCTAAATAGAATGAAATAAATGCTGTTGAATAGTCTTGGTAAGGGATAATATGTTTGTAATTTTGAGGGTGCAGTTTGAAATATTTAAAAGCATACTTTCTAATAGCTAAAACATACTGAAACGATATTAATCAGCTGTTTTTAGAAATACACCAATTATACAGAGCAGGACATGCTTACCCTTCCGGACCACCTGATGTCGTTCTCGGTTTTTATGGGAGTTCACACTGTCAGTGCTTTAGTTTTTTGTGTTGTCTTGTTAAATTTTAGTTTTGTCTTCGTCAGTGATGTTTGTGGTACCGATTTGTCCCTGTCCATGTTTGACTCTAAAGTGATTACAAAAGCTTTTCAAAATTTCACCTTGGTACTGTTTGAGGGTTAGAGAAGTGGCTCTCAATTGGTTTTGTTTAGGGTTAGAAAATGACGATAACCAATCAGTAACCTAACAGATCTTTCAAAACATATGCCTCACTGACCGTGTGACGGGTGCTGTATACAGAGCAGGACATGCTTACCCTTCCGGAGCACCTGATGTCACTCTGTTTTTTGAGAGTTCACACTGTTAGTGCTTTAGTTTTTTATGTTGTATATGTAGTGGTTGTGTGTTTTGTGGGTATGTAGTGGTTGTGTGTTTTGTGGGTATGTAGTGTCTTTGGTCTTCCGTCTTCTGGTATTCTTGGTTTTGCCTTGTCTCTGGACTTTGATTTATGTAATCTTGTGCTTTGTTCCTTCGGTATTCTACTGCCGTTGTTTTTTTTTCATGAGGTGTTAACACCTCATAGTCAAAACAGTAAAAATTCTGAAAACGTAGAATTCCTTCTTTGCATACCAAATGGCCAAAAAGATACCTCCTAAAAAGTTTAAATCTACTTAAATGGTCTTCTGTATATCCCCTGTAGGGAAATACACACAAGAATTTGCATTAAACATTATTTTTATCATTTACGGCCTGAATATTTTAAAATTGGCCTTTAAATTTTTAGGGGAATGATGCTAATTTTGACATTAGTGAACCTACCATAAGTCTGAAGCTACAATTATTTTTAGCATATCATGAATTATGCCCTACAAAACCTATATCTAAATTGCTAACCTCCATCTTGACAGCTGTTAAAGAGGGCATTCAAAAATACTGTGATACTTGCTTTTCAAGAAGCGGTGTAAATGAAATGTGGATTTTGAAAAACTCCAAAGATCTACTTGACATCTTAAACTCTAGATCATTATCACATTTTAACAGCATTAAAACTTTCGACTTCTCCACACTTTACACTACTATTCCTCATGAACAACTAAAATCTCGGCTGAAAGGTTTAATTCATAGATGTTTCTCACGTAAGAACGGTGAACGGAGATATAGGTACATTGTTGTAGGTAGAGAACAAGCCTACTTTGTGAAAAATGACTCCGAATCGGAGAAAAAATATTCAGAGGAAGAAGTGATTAAAATGTTAGAGTTTCTGATCGTAAATATATTTGTCTAGTTTGGAGGACTTGTTTTTCAACAGACTATCGGAATTCCTATGGGCACAAACTGTGCGCCTCTCCTAGCCGATCTGTTTCTTCACTCTTATGAAGCTGAATATATCGAAGGGCTTCTTCAAAATAAAGATAAAAAACTAGCACAATCCTTCAATTTTAGCTTCCGTTATATAGATGATATTTTGTCGCTAAACAACCCTCGCTTTGGTGATTTTCTTCATTTGACCTATCCAAAAGAGCTCGAAATTAATGATACCACAGACAATTCTACATCAGCCTCGTTCCTTGACCTTCACCTTGAAATTGACAACAGAGGGAGACTTCAAACTAAGCTGTACGACAAACGCGATGACTTCACCTTTCCAATAGTAAACTTCCCTTTTCTTTGTAGCAACATCCCAACAGCGCCGGCATATGGAGTTTACATCTCCAAGCTCATTCGCTATTCAAGAGCATGTGTTCGATACAGTGACTTCCTTGATAGAGCCCGGTTGTTCACAAATAGGCTACTTCAACAAGGGTCTGTTACCCAAAACTTGAAGTCATCCCTCCAGAAGTTTTATGGTCGACATCAACATCTTGTGGACCGCTATGGGATATCTGTTTCCCACATGACAACAGATCTTTCCCTTTAAAGCTTAATTATTGCTTCCTCTACCGGATTTGACATGTTTAACACGGCGGGTGTCTTATAAGAAGCATGCGATGCTTACTCTACCGGTGCACCTGATCTCACCCATGGTTTTTTATTGGGTCCGTGTTGTTCATCTTTGTGTGTATGTGTCTTCATTTTTCTTTTCTGTGCCGTACCCATGTTGTGTCTCTGTTTTTTTTTCCCTTTTTTGTTTCTGGTGTTGCCATTGTCCTTGGATTGTTCGCTTTTGGATTGACGGTTCGGTTCTCACTTACTTTATTTTTACATTGGCAATAAGAAGACATCTTTTCAGATTTTTACGACCCAAAGATCAAAAAGCCGCAATGGTGCCAATATTTATAATCCTGAAAATTTCCATATTTCAAAGTTTTTTTTATCGAAAATCAAAATTTCATGGATTTAACTGGTGTTATTTTCCAAAACTGCATCACAACTGATAAACTTGGTATACAAACTAGATCAAATGACGACGGATAGCACAAAATCATCATCGTCGCCTTTTTGCGGGCGGGGAGGAGGTACGTTTTTGTATCCGTAGATATAAATAATTCGTAAATTGCTTAAATTTATATTCAGTGTAAAGGAAATGAAATTGGCTTTATTAATTTGTTACTAGATTTATTATACCTAACTTAAGAAGCTTATAAAGCATTTGATAATGCGACACTTCTTTCATAATCATAACAGCAAGATCTTAAGAAGATCATTGAGATATAAAAACAGAAATCATTTTGTTCTCATTCATAATCTGTAACTGATTATGTAAAAAGTGTTCAGGTGGGTGAGTTTTAAGTAAGTTTGCTCCTTATGTTTTTGCATTTCTGTCAAATTTTCGGACTCCTCTAGCTATATCCACTTAAAGGCTTTATTTAAAATGATTTTATCAAAAGCGTATTTATTTTGTCACATTCATTTATAGTGAAACCATGTATATGTTAAACCTAGGAAAAATCAAGAGGAGTTCAGCTTCCAGCCAAATTTTCCGTCTCTGATATGTCATGCACTAATCACGAAAATGTGGTATGACTAGTATTTCGAACTAGGGTATCCGTGTGCAGTACCTGCTATATCGCACAAAAACTACACTTTCCGATCGGTATATATATAGTATTTCGAGAAATACCTTGGATTCCCATCGAAATTAACGGAAACTAGGGTTTTTGTACAAAAATTGCAGATTCAAAGCGGAATAGGAAATTTGAGTTTAAATCGGAAACGCTAATGATAGTTTTAGCAGATAAAAAAAAACGAGAAAAGGAATGCGCTAATATCTATTAAACGTTCATCCAATCAGAAACCGATGTTCAAAGTTAAATTAAACAAATCAAAATCGTTTATTCTGTTCATAGCCCAAAATTGTCTTTTTTATTCAATTTTTAGCTCACCTGGCTAGAGCCAGGGTGAGCTTCTGCCATCACTTTTCGTCCGTCGTCCGTCCGTCCGTCCGTCGTCTGTCGTCCGTCGTCCGTCGTCCGTCCGGCGTAAACTTTTCATTCAAAGATCTTCTTCTCTGAAACTGCTGGGTCAATTGAAACCAAGCTTGGCCACAGTGGTCTTTAGATGGTCCCCTGCAAAAAAGTTGTTTTTCAGATCCGCGCTATATCCAAGATGGCTGCCAGCGGGGATCATAGTTTTAACATTGGACCCTTTGGGAAAAGACTTTCGAAGATCTTCTCCTCAGAAACTACTGAGCCAATTGAAACCAAACTTGGCCACAATAGTCCTTAGATGGTCCCCAGCAAAAAAATTGCTTTTCAGATCCGCGCTATATCCAAGATGGCCGCCAGCGGGGATCATAGTTTTAACATTGGACCCTATGGGAGAATAATTTCAAAGATCTTCTCCTCAGAAACTACTGAGCCAATCAAAACCAAACTTGGGTGAGCGATACAGGCTCTTGAGAGCCTCTTGTTGTTATTTTTATTTATCATATAGGTATTGTGATATTATGATTAAGCAATGAAATAGAGTGATGCTTGTAACTATTTTTGGGTGCAAACGAACAATAGATTCGCGTGTTTTGGGGTAATTCGATCTCCAGTAAATCTTGCCATTAAAAGAAATGCGGGAAAAAAGTCCCATGTTTGTAAGTACTTCATCATATCCTTTCAAAGGAGTTTTATATATATATACAACGAAAAATCGTTGTATATATGTACAATGGTATTCTCTTATGATGCACGCTTATAATCTATTCCTTGCACGAATAGTAATTTGCGGTGCATAACGAGACTTTGAAGCTGGAGTTAGATATGAACTTGTTGAATCGCTTTTACAGGAATTTCATTGGTCGAGCGCCAAGCAATAACACATATCGCGTGATGTGTTATTATTTTTTCGACGTTTCTATCGGACCACTGTGAAATCTCGTTAGCCGTGATTAACGTTTCCTAGCAACGGTGTTGTTATTTGAAACAAAAACAGCAGTTCGGCACTAAATATTCACAGCATCATATAAGAGAAATAGTTTTAACAACTCGAAAGAATTGTATATCGATGGATATCAACTCTCGTTATGTAATTTCAAATATAATAAACTCGAAAAAGGCTCCTTTATTATATTACGAAATTACACAACTCCAGTTGATATCCATCGATATACTATTCTTTCTCGTTATGAAAACTACAATTATCATTTCCAAAAACATATTACAAGTAAGACATTTAGTCTGCGATTTAACAAAAATAGCTCTTTTTTTATTCTTTATTATATCTAAGGAGTTTATATGTTGCGTTATACAAATTTCATGAATTTTAGCATAAATATGGTATTAAAAGTATGATTTTTAGTTTTCGACCTAAATATACTCTTCAAAACAATTAGTCTTTTCAAAATTTTATTTCATCATGTTTTATACACTAATGTCCATAATAATCAACAAAAACTAAAGAGGGTAACAAAAATATCAAGTTGCCTAAAAGGACAAGATCATCAGAGATAAAGGGTACTAATTGAGTATAAGTAATCCTGCTACTATCCCTCTGTACTGGGCTGGTTCTGTGACTAGAATCGGTTTTCAGTGATAGAGCACAGAAAAATTGCACACAACTTCGTTTTAGAACTACTCTACGACTTGTTTCCGACCTGATTGCTATAAATGATGGTAAGGGAATATTTTCTGGGACATTTTCTATCACGTTCATATGTCAAAAAATCATTTGTCAATACATAAATAGTATATTTATTTTAATTAATACTGCATTTTCAATATATCGTGCGGAATCTCGGTGCAGTATCATTCGTTACACATTTAATGTAGAAACATCTTCTGGACGTATTTGATTTGTCCGAAGGTATTACTTAACAAAATCTAGTTGACATGCAATCTTACTAAACAAATCTAGTTGACCTTCAATCTTACTAAACAAAATCTAGTTGACCTGCAATCTTATCAAAATATCACTTACTTGTGCAGGGGTGCCACCTAATCCTGTACTTGCGACTCCACCGCTGGCAGTGCCAGTGGTCCATTGAAGTTTGTTGTAGAGAAAAATTGTAAATGACTGCTTTCCATTTGTGATCAGAATACATTGAAATGTGTTTCGCTTAAAAAATAAATACCCATATGAAAATAACAAGTAATACATGCAGATACCAAATGTAAAAGATTCACAGTGTAATATGGCAGTCTTATCATTCTATTATTTGGTTGTTTACTGTTTTTCATTTACAACAATTTAATCTTGAATATGTTAATATTGCTTTAATTGTGATATTCTTAGCTGCTATTGTTCGACAATTATAAGGCTGGATTTAAAACGGCGATTCTTGGTACTGATGATGCTGACATAATCCTCTTGAGTTACAATGTGCAATCAAAATAATGTTGTAATTGTTATGAACTGGGTTAATGAAATTGACACAGTTACATTATATGCATTTTAGATATGCACCCAAATAACGATGTCATCGTTCCAGTTTACTATAACTGGTGTCAAGATTTGTAATTTTTAAGCAATTAATCTGCAGCCAAATTTAAAAATCTGCCGTTGATATTTTGTTGAATGTTTTTTTTTTGTTTTGTTTTTTTTTTAAATTCTTATATTAATCAACCAATTTATAAGTCAGGATTTTTATTGGGTCATGTTGTTCACCTTAATATGTGTGTATGTCTTCATTTATCTCTTCTGTGCCATACTTATATTATGTCTTTGTTTCATTTGTTTTTCCGATGTTGCCATTGTCCTTAGATTATTCGTTTTAGACTGACGGTTCGGTTCTAACTTATAGGCTTTCGTTTAAATATTGATCATGACGCTTTTACTTATTTTCTTATTTATCTATTTATTTGTCACTTATTTTTCGACAAGGTTGGAGAAAACGATTTCTATAATTTTAGTCAATTCTACCCACTTCCTTCTGCTACTAAAGCCTGGTTACATTTGTCACACTAAAGTGTAACAAATTTTAAAGCCTTGTTACATTTGTCAAACTAAAGTGTAACAAATTTTAAAGCCTGGTTTCATTTGTCAAACTAAAGTGTAACAAATTTCAAAGCCTTGTTACATTTGTCAAACTAAAGTGTAACAAATTTCAAAGCCTTGTTACATTTGTCAAACTAAAGTGTAACAAATTTTAAAGCCTGGTTTCATTTGTCAAAAACTAAAGTGTAACAAATTTTAAAGCCTTGTTACATTTGTCAAACTAAAGTGTAATAAATTTTAAAGCCTTGTTACATTTGTCAAACTAAAGTGTAACAAATTTTAAAGCCTTGTTACATTTGTCAAAATAAAGTGTAACAAATTTTAAAGCCTTGTTACATTTGTCAAACTAAAGTGTAACAAATTTTAAAGCCTGGTTTCATTTGTCAAACTAAAGTGTAACAAATTTTAAAGCCTGGTTTCATTTGTCAAACTAAAGTGTATTTGTCAAACTAAAGTGCAACAAATTTTAAAGTCTGGTTACATTTGTCGAACTAAAAGTGTAACAATGTTTTAGAATCAAATTTTAGAATTATCTTAAATTTTATTTTGAAATTTATTATTGAATCATCATATATTTTGATTCATGAAAATTTCTAAAGTTTTCCTTTTTTTTAAGGTCTTTCAAAACGTTATTGCTTATTTATCCATTTATTTATTTTTTAACAATTGATTGGAGGAAACGATTTTTATCTCGAAGCCATGAAATGGCTGGAGAGATGTAAAAATGACAAGAAAAAATCATTTTTGCAAAAAAGAAGTGTTTTATCACATAACCTTGAAACCTGAATACACAATAGATTTGACCATAAGGAAGCTCTGTGCAAAACAACAATTGAATCTCACTTAGTTTCATAAAAACTTGTGACGAAAAATTTCATATTTTGTACAACAATGAAAAACAATGATGTCTCCACAAACAGGAAGTAATTATGACTCAACCTTGAAATCCGAATACACGATAGATTGGACCATAGGGAAGCTCTGAGTAATACAACAATTGAATCCCACTTACAGTTTCAGAAAAAATTTTGACGAAAGATTCCATATATTGTACAACAATGAAAAGCAATGACATCTCGGCAAACAAGAAGTGCTGACGGCGTAACCTTGAAATCCAAATACACGATAAATTGGACCATAAGGAAGTGCTGTGCAAAACAACAATTGAAACCCACTTACAGTTTCAGAAAAAATTGTGACGGAAAATTCAATATATTGTACAACAATGAAAAACAATGACGTCTCGGCAAACAGGAAGTGCTTGTGGCGTAAACCTTGAAATCCGAATACACGATAAATTGGATCATAAGGAAGCTCTGTGCAAAACAACAATTGAATCCCACTTACAGTTTCAGAAAAAATTGTGACCAAAAATTCCATATATTGTACAACAATGAAAAACAATGACGTATCGGCAAACAAGAGTGCTCACTGCGTAACCTTGAAATCCAAATACACGATAGATTGGACCATACGGAAGGTCTGTGTATAACAACAATCGAATCCCTCTTACAGTTTTAGAAAAAATTGTGACGAAAAATTCCACATATTGTACAACGATGAAAAACGATCACGTCTCGGCAAACAGGAAGTGCTTATGACGTAACCTTGAATTCCAAATACACGATAGATTGGACCATAAGGAAGCTCTGTGCATAACAACAATCGCATCCCTCTTACAGTTTCAGAAAAAATTGTGACGAAAAATTCCATATATGGTACAACAATTAAAAAACAATAACGTCTCGGCAAACAGGAAGTGCCTACTGCGTAACCTTGAAATCCGAATACACGATAGATTGGACCATAAGGAAGCTCTGAGCATAACAACAATCAAATCCCTATTATAGCTTCAGAAAAAATTGTGACGAAAAATCCCATATGCTGTACAACAATAAAAAAACAATGAAGTCTCGGCAAACAGGGAGTACTTATACGGTAACCTTGAAATCTGTATATACACATCAGACTATCATGAGAAAGCTTTTGCCGAAATATGATTTCATTCTGTAAAGTAGCTGCTGAGAAAAGTGTGGTTACGGACACAGACGAAGGAACGGACGAACACACGAACGAACGGAGGTAAACCAGTATACCCCCACTACTATGTAGCGGGGGGCATAAAAATGAAAAAAAAGCTGCATGAAAATTGAAAACACAAGCAATATAATCTAAAAAGTCATTTTGACAGCAAATTGGTAATAGAAATGTTTGTTTTACATGCTTTCAGTCTGCATATCAAGTGAAAATTTGCTGGCTTGTCTCCATAATGGCAGACATAGATTTCTTGATTTTAGTAACTTTAACATTTTATACAGTGATTTTTTGAATAGAGCAAAAGCACTGTCCCAAAAGTTGCTTAGTCGAGGATTTGTTCAGCCTTTCTTGCTTTCAATCCTTTAGAAAATCTAAGGCCGTCACAATGACATCATATGACGTGTCTATGTCCCAAATGAAGACGGACATTTTCAGCTAGATTTCACCGCTTCACAGATTTGACATAACCGGTTTTGACTCAACCCCGGATTGACTCACTTATAGTGTGACGGGTGCCGCTAGCGGAGCAGGACATGCTTACTCTTCCGGAGCAACTGATGTCACTCCTGGTTTTCATGTGAGTTCACACTATGAGTGTCTTAGTTCTTAATGTCGTCTTTTTATTTCCGTGCATTGTAGCTGTCTCACGTCCTTGTTTTGCCTTTGTTTTTCTCCGTTGCCGTTTTTGCCATGTCTTTGGACTTCGATTTTTGTGGTCTTCGGTTCCCTTGTTCCTCCGGTATTCTACTGCCATTGTTTTTGGAAGCTGTATTTCAAATTAAAATACATGTATTCTGAAAACTAAGATTAGTGCATTTGACGTCGATCAAAGTGTCGGTTTCATTCAAAATTTAACCTTTCAAAAATTATAAAATCTAGTGATTCATTAAAATTTAAGATCAAGACTTTCATAAGCTTTTTGTCACGATGTTCCAGAATGCAACTATTTTCTTTTAGTTCAAAGATACAAATTCTCAGGCGCCACCATATGTTTCTCCTTTCAAACGAGGAATTCCAGACTTCCGGCGGTTGTTTTATCATTCGATGTGTATACAATTAAATTAACCGAAACTCAAAAATAATTATCTTTTTGGTATAAACGCACTACTATGAACCTCAGAATTAATTACCTTTTCTCTTCCATTCTCATTTGCTCCGAAAAAGGCAACATTATCCCATGTAGCTACAAAGACCCAAGTAGCTTCGAATCTGACTTGATCTGAAAAGATTTCTCTTACATCTTCGGTAGCCCTGCTTAAAATGGTTGGTTGATTTGTCTCATAAAACCAAACATCTCCACCTTCACGGGTATCTATGTCACACCAATATGGTGCAATTATTTTTCTTTGTCCATTCAATGGAAAAGGACTAGGTGTATAAGTGCTCAGTGTAACATCAAATGAAATGGCACCGTTGGTATTGACCTAAAAGAAGAAGTTAAATGAAGTTATATAAAATTATTAGTTTGATGGTAAATAACGTCGGAACAGAAGCTATTTCAAGTTTGATAGAAGGCGCCTGAAATCTTTTCAGATTTTAAAATATATTAATTAATCATACATATCACAGAAAAAAACTGTTTTGCTGTATTTAATCATGAAAGTCAACAAAGGAAACGACAAAGTTATTTTTTAAATATATTTTTATGTCTTTGTTTCTTTTTTTTCCAATGTTGCCATTGTCCTTGGATTGTTCGGTTCTCACTTACTTTATATTCACCAAATAAAAGTCTCTGTATTTATATATTTAACGTCAAAAAGCATTTGCTTTATCCGCTTTCCAATCATTTCCTAACGGATACGATAAAAATCCGAAGTTTTTCTACCTATAATTGAATTCGCCAGTAATTGACGGATTAATATATTTTAAAATCTGAAAAGATTTGCCTTCTTAATAAGTGGCAAATTAATTTCTGCTCTGGATGTCCCGCAATCCAAAATCAGTGTTTACTAAGCATTGGCAAGGTCAGATCGTCGATGTAAGTTTCTGCCTTCATAAATCATTGTCTTGTGAAAAGTATTATAAACCAAAGACTTATGATTCATCTAGGCAAACACGCTCCTTAAATGGTAAATCACGTATCAGTAAGTGCCATAGGACGTAGTAACGTCAGGGCATCGCAAAACGTGTATTACACTTGAGCAACTGTTAACTGAATACGGAAAATAAGGCCCAACTAATACATGGTCGTCATAGCAACATATTTTTCGGTCAGTCTTTCGAAAATGTAACGCTTTGGTAGAAAGAAGATGTGGACATACCTGCTTTTTACGTCCTCAAACAGAAATTCCGGATAATAACCTTGACTGTATATGTTCCAGAAATTGTAAGTGACAATTTTTTGCATAATATTATTTCTTACGAGCGAAAAATACATTTTTATTTCTGCGCAATTATTTCCTGCTAGAGAATAAAATAATATTTGTCTTTTCTTTTGTTGATTACTATATATTGTCACTGTACCAAAGGTCATCCATCAATTTTATGTCTATGTAAAGTAAGTGAGAACCGAACTTTCAGTCAAAAGAGCGAACAATCCATGGACAACGGCAAATCGAAAACACTAAGAAACAAGGACACCACTTGAGTACGGGACAAAAACAATAAACAGCTGGACCAAGTCGCATGATACGCCCGTCGACAACCCTCAAAACTTTAAGTGATTTAGGTAAGGGATTCTCAATTCAAAAGTACCGATAACTGCCTAATAAAGTTTGATATCTCTTTTAGAAATCAATCTGTTTGAAGTGAGCTGATTCAAGTACTTATCAGTTAGAGTGTAACATGTAAAAATTGCCTCGCATTTGACGAATACAAGTCCTATAACTCTTGCAAGAGAAATCGAAATCGAAATTTCAAGAAAACGTTTACAGATTGTGAGGCCATCATACCTAACGCCTCTACAAGTTTGAAGTGAATTGGCCAAAGGGTTACAAGTTAGAGCGCGACATGTCGATTCATTTTGTACTAGAGACTTTTTGAGTATTGTTTTGTCAGGGCTATGGATAATTTACGATTTTAATATGCAGAAGAGACAATATTTACCTGTCGGAGGTAAAGTGTACTGGCAATGCGTAAAGGTGTTGTATACGACTAAGCTGTTCCAATAATGTACTGTTTTGAGATTCACACAAAAATCATATAACCTAGAATTTAATACCCATTCTATGGAAATTCCGTGAGATGACGTTAACTTCATCTGTGTTGAACGTTTTTGTATCAATATGCTGTTAGTGTCTTATTTGAAATCCATTTTGACCACCCTGTTCGGTAATTTTGTTATTACCCCCCATTTGCTAGCCGTTTGCTTCAAATCTTAAGTGAGGGAATGCTTTATTTAGAGATTTAACTCGTCAAAATATAATTTGGGTATTATTATAAAATTTACAAACATAACAAGTTATAACTGTGTTCGCAGAGCGAATCACAAAAATCTCCCAAACGAACTCCCATATCGGATTCCTTGGTTTTATAAGACCCCTTTAAAAAATTTTAGCAGGGATTCCCCTTATAATTTACTTTATACTTGTAGTAGAAATCAAAACGTTACAAAAGCAGAAAAAACACCCTTTTCTCAAAATTACAGAGTTCTAGCTTGGTTTCCATGGCAAGTAATGCTCTATTATCCATTACAACCAATCTTATACCTTGTGTCAAAAAAATTAGGCAGGGGTTCCCCTTATACCATAATAATACATATAGCTGTAATGAACATACAATTATCGATAATAAATACGTTTTCTCAAAATTTCCATTTCTTTGTATGGTTTCCATGGCAACGGTAGTAATTTTGAAATTTCAAATCCTGTGGTTTTTACATGACCAAATCTTTTGAAGTTACAATTAATAGTTTTTAAGATACAGAGAAAAAAATAGAGAAAAAATTCAAAAATTCATTTTCCCATAGGGTTAACATGGGGGACCCCACCCCTTTTTGAGCCCCCAAATGTACACCTAATGGACCCCAATCTAAAAAGTCTTTGGATATGGCACAACTAGATATATGGGGGTAACATCCTACAAAGTTTGAAAGCTTTAGGTAAATGGTCTCTGAGATCTACTTCCGGACGAGAATAAAGAATGAAGAATAATAATAAGAAACACAACAAAAAAATAAGTCTCCCAACTTCGTTTGGGAGACTTAATATTGCAAAATATAGAATACAGGAATACAATATTATCACTATTGATTCAAAACAATGAAGTGAATTTCACTATTTGGACACATTTCCAACAGACAATCGGGATACCAATGGGAACCAATTGTGCACAACTTCTGGCAGATTTGTTTTTATACTCGTATGAGGCAATATTCATACAAGAGCTTGTCCAGAAGAAAGAGAAAAATCTAGCCAAGTACTTTAATCTCATTTTCCGTTGCATAGATAATGTTTTATCTTTAAAAAATCCTCGATTTAAGGAATATCTACATCTCATCTACCCAAATGAACTGGACATTAAAGAGACAACTGATACACAAACATCAGCATCATACCTGGACCTTTACTTTTATATCGACAAATCGGGACAGTTGAAATCCAAACTTTATAACAAACGTGATAATTTTGACTTTCCAATTGTTAACTTCCCATTTTTGAGTAGTAATATACCAACATCTTCAGCATATGGAGTCTACATTTCACAGATCATTCGCTACTCCCGTGCATTTAATGTGTACGTCGATTTCGTCAACAGGCAAAATTACTATCTCAAAAGCTATTTAACCAGGGTTGTCCAGAATTCCTATCGTTGTTTACGTTTGTCTTTTGTCTTATTTGTGTTTTTCCTGTGTAGTTCCCTAGTAGATTGAGGCAAGTAATAATAAATTTAAGCCATTATAGGTGTTTCCTGTTGTCCCTTTTATTTCATTTATGTTCAGTCACTGTTACTTTTGTCACTTAAAAAGCTTTACGGTCGTCATCACGAATTGACTGATCGTTTCAATGTGTCTGTATCACAAATGAAGATGGACATATTTCATTATATCCTCAAATATTACTGGATTGACATTTACCGAATTCGACATTACACCGGACTTTTCACTCGCAGTGTGACGGATGTAACATGTAAAGCAGGTCATGCTTACCCTTCCGAAGCACCTGATAAAACACTCCTGTTTTAAGGGGTTCATACTGTCAGCGCCTTATTTTTGTAGCGTTTGCTTTATGTACTGTTTGTTTCGTCATTTACGTTCTCTGCCTGTATGTAATCCTTATCGGTATTCATTTGGAAATTTATTAATAATATCAAATGGCCAAAAATAAATTCAGCAAGATGATCTTAATCATTCAAGGTGTTTACCGTTTTTATGCAAATTGATAATTTCGCAGTTAATCCGTCATAAAACGGATATTTGTTGTAGAGAAAAAAGACAATTTTTTATTAGATTTCAGGTGATAATTTGAATAACCGAGAGCAATTTTATTTGTAATTTTTTACCTTTAAATACATTTTTGTTATTTACAATAATTTATTCGTACAATAATCCTTTAAATAACTAAATTTCGAAGTTACTGTGAATTTAATTTCTGCATATGCGCATTTCGACAACTTATGTCTCTACAGAGCAGATAAAATCTAAACTTTTGGAAGACCATTAAATCATAAATGTTTAAAAACTGATAGAGAACAAATAACCATTATGATCTAAATGTAAAGCCAAAAGCAGTTAAGGGCAGAGCTTTGCATGAGGGATATACTCTTTAGTTTTCAAAAAAATTTACAAAACTTTAAATATTGCAAGAATCCAAATACAATCGGCTTTCGGGTCAGAACTGAAGTACTGACTTGACTGGTGAATACCCCGGGGACTAACAGTCCCCAAACAGAGGCATCGACCCAGTGGTTACAAATGACTAGATACTCTTTAGTTTCCAACAAAATTTACAAAAATTTAGATATTCCAAATACAATCGACTTTCGGGTCAGCACCGAAGTACTGACTACTTGTCTGGTGAATACCCTCGGGGACTAACAGTCCACAAGCAGAGCCATCGACCCAGTGGTAACAAATAACTAAATACCGAAGTTGCTGTGAATTTAATTTCTGCATATGCAGATGACTAAATACCGAAGTTACTGTGAATTTAAATTCTGCATATGCGCATTTCGACAACTTATGTCTCATCAGTGCAGATAAAATCTAAACTTTTGGAAGACCATTAACTCAAAGATATTTAAAAACTGATAGAGAACAAATAACCAATATGATCTAAATGTAAAGCCAAAATCAGCTAAGGACAGAGCTTTGCATGAGGGAAATACTCCTAAGATTTCAACAAAATTTACAAAAAATTAGATATTGCAAGATTCCAAATACAATCGGCTTTCGGGACAGCACTGAAGTAATGACTTATTGGCTGGTGAATACCCTCGGGGACTAACAGTCCACAAGCAGAGCCATCGACCTAGTGGTATCAAATAACTAAATACCGAAGTTACTGTGAATTTAATTTCTGCATATGCAGAATGACACAATAGGTAAGTTGGACAGACGTCAAATATACTTTAGTTAATTAATAATAAATGATTTAATGAGGGTGATAAATTTACGGAATAAAATTGTCAAGAGCAGAAATTCAAGGGACAAAAAAACAAAGTAGGTGCAAAACCAACGGATTAATAATCAACCGTTAAGGTCATGACTTGAAACAGGCATTTCAGAAGAAATGGATGTTGAACAGGTTTTGTGGCGCGCCCCTCCCTTTGTGGTAGTTTCCGGTAGCAACTCGGCACCAATTGAAAGGTCGTAGATTGTAAAAAGAAATGTTCATCCAAGTACTGCGTACAAATGAATCTTGAATCACAGTTCGGACCGAAACTTCATTTATTCTGTAAACTGTTCCAAAAATATATAAACAAACTTGCCTCTTGCAAAAGTAAGTTTCCAATAGAGCAATTTCCAGTCCAAAATGACATAAAATTTGAAACAAACTATGTTTGATTTCCTAATAACAATATAATTGCAGCTGCTCTTAAAAAATTGGGCGTTATCGATGAAAAGAAAAATGATATCTATTATTGCATAAATGAAAAATTGGGAGTTTTTGAGATTCTAGAATTTGAAACAGTTTTGCAAATATATCATCGATATGCTTTTATATCTCAGATATCGCAAAAATATTTCACATGAATACTCCATCTCGTCGAAGATATATAGTCTCTACAACGAGAACTAAGTTGAAAATGGAAATTCTCACATCGAGTTAAATAAATTTTGCAAATGACTGAATATGAGGCTGAACAAGATGTCAGAAATTTCATAATTCACGTGTTTAAGTTGAAGAAAATGTTTCTCTGATGACATAATGTAAAACACCGAGGATTATGTTCCGAATAGATTTGGCGGGAAATTTCACGTGAGTTGTTCTCGCTCTAAAGATGAAAATATTTTTATCACACCGCTCAGGCGTTGGTTAAATTTACTAGAAATTAGAGAATTTAGTATTTAAAACATTTCCAGCTGTTAAAATTGTGAAATATTATCCCTATTATATCTATAGAATTAGTAATTATACTAGTTTGTTCATGAATAGACATCGACATGCCCTACATTTCAATAGACCATATCCGAGTTCTGGTATTTAGATTCACCAGTTGTTGTTTGTCCGCCCTACGTCACAAACATGTCCGCCCCATGTGACCAAGAATGTACTTCAAAAATCATCACTTCATGACGTTTTGGGCTTTGTAACGTGACGCTTTCTGTACTGTTACGTCATGAAAAGTGGTCTGGTAAATCTCTATAACAGAGCTCGAATATGGTCTATTACTTCAAGTTTGCTAAATAGTCTTTATATGATGAAAATACATATTTTATGATAAAAACCAAGTACTATATAACCAGATACCGAAGTTACTTACATTCAGTTTATGTAAATGACAATTACAACAAATTATGTCTCTTAAGTGCAAATAAAGTTAAAACATCTGGAAGATCTTTAAATAAAATTTTGCCATTGAAATTTTAAGCAAGAAGTTTGTATTTATTATGATAAATCCCTATTTATCTCATTGCAAGTGCTAAATAATTGTCATTTTTACATTTTCAATATTCCAGAAAGATCATCTTAAAAATAAAATGTTTGTAAGAAACACTACAAAGAATGTGTCTATGATCATTTAAATACCATCAGTCGAATCGGTGTAAGAAAAAGCTTAGTCCTGGAATCTTTCCAGACACACTCACCTCCGAACTTTTTCAGTCCCCCTATGTCCCCTCTTTACAATAAAAACTTGTCAATATGAATATAACCTGCACTTGTGGACAGGATATAGGGCAAATTTTAAGGTAGACCACTCAAAATTCCTGTTTATTAGTTTTACCTAAGTTTATTTAAAATAATATTAAAGAAATTATCTCCTCATTATTAGCAAAATATAAAACTGGTCTTTCTATGTAAAGAATAAGTTTCAAACAAAGCAATATCCAGTTCAAAATTGCATACAAACTGTTACTTTATATGTTTTATTTACATAGCTACAAAATATTTGTAATTGATCTGTACTGCCCGTTCCTGGCAGTTTATTTTCTATTCGTTTATTTTATGGAACTTTTCCGTCATTTATTACAACAACGTTTATCAACTCAATTTCCTTGTATTCATCGGACATTTATATCCGTTATTATCATCCGGGCGATATTATCTGGAACATTTCTACTTCAGAACCGCCATCTTCCTCTTCTCAAAAACAAAGCATCACGGAACGGAGGGGATGAAATCCGCTGCCAACTTTGGTTAATTACTAGCCACCAACAGTCTTTTTACCATTCACATACATGTATTATACCAGTAAAGATTGGAACTAGATTCGTCGTATCATTATTGCTCCGGGCAAGCCCGATAAACTTGAGTTAGTTTCTGATTTTTATTTGGAGATAATATTTGGTTATACTAGTTGGAGCCCAGTCCAGCATAGTATAAAGACTGGTTAAGAGCAACTGTAATTTCCAGAATTTGGGTAGCACGGACCCGTCTACACGGACAACATGTCTACACAGACAACTTTTGGCGAAGTATCCCACTTCAAACCTGTCTACACAGACACCATTTTTGGCGAAGTACAACTACTTCAAACAGAAATAAGAGTAAGAATGTCTACCGGTAAAAACGACACTGGGGACATCCCCGTTTTCGGAGATGAGAAACAAGCGAAAACGGAGGAATAGACATATGTCAAGACCACGGACAAATTGATTGAAGACATAGAACATCTCTGGTCAATATGCCACGAAATATATCTTAAGACTGAAAACCCGCCTGTCCAGTTTATTTCATCACTAGAACTGGAACTAGACCTTTATCGAGCATACACCAACTACACCAGGAAGAACGACGAGTGTCCCGTACACCTGGGAACACCGGATCTTGCAGACATTCGACACCGAATGTATGAATTCGCTTTAGCAGAATTGCGTGAATCACGCCAACTCAGGAGCACTAGAAGCAAGACTAGCGCTCGGAAACCAACACTATCTGATTTGGCAAGAAACGCCAGATCAAGAGTCGAAGTTGCAAAATGGGAACTTTCCCTCGAACAGAAAAGGCTCCTTATGTTGCAGCAATGCAACACAGATGAACAAGCTCTAATGGAGGCAATAGCAAGAACCAAGGCTGCAGAGCAGAAATTTGCTATTGTTCAGCGGGAAGCTGTCCTGAGAACACAAATCAGGGAACAGGAAGCCCAACAATGGGTTGACAGAAAAGCTCGGCGAGACGCAAAAAGAGCCCAGCAGGAAGCCGAAAAAGCCCTACAAATAGCCGAACACAAGACGAAATTAGCTGAAATGACAACATTACAAGTCTACACAGAAGCTGAAAAACTAGACCCAGAGGCTCATACACGTATACAAGACAATGACAAGAACGGGAGATCACATGACCTTCCCGTACAAACCGAAGATCCTCAGGAACAAACAATAGACTTTGTAAATACTCATTTACAACCTTTACCTGAACATACTGAGACTGGCAAAAATCATCAAACCACCACCGGAAGTATTCCAGTTACAACCACCATACAGATGGCAACCCAAGATTCAACAACTGAGCAACGGCAAATGGGAATAAAACCTCCCTCAGAGACTACCACCGTTAGGTACGATCCACAACAGGATACAAATATTCGACATGGCTACTTCGGGTATTCTCCCGTTTCACCATATCAACAAGAAGATCATGGTTATGAATCAATACAGTTCAGTATGAGTCGAGTCACTCCCGAATTCCCAGGAACAACACAGCAGACATCCAATTGCACTGAGCTAAGCAATATGTTGCCGGTTCAACAAGTCAGCCACCAGCCAGATCGTTCAGAAACTGCCATGACGAGCTTCAAGCTGGAAAATGAACTACAATTGGAAAACAATTACGCCAACAACTTCTACACAGAACCACCAGTTCAAGATCAAGGAAGGAGTACGGCGGGGAGACTATTTGAACCCCGATTCCCATGGAAGTAGATTTTCAAGAGACCAGTCCTGACAAACGGGATCAATCATCACATGATGGTCAAACAGAGTCAGCTCTACATGTTAATAAGAAGCAGACTGACAGATCCGGAGAACCCTCTCCATACAACGGCGGGGAGCCCCAGGGCCTCCCAAAGACTCAACAGTCTACCACACATGTCAGCTCCGCACATACGGAAACCGGAGAACAATCTCCACACAACGATGGGGAACCCCAGGGCCTCCCCAAGACTCAACAGTCTAACACACAAATTAGCTATGCCGACATGCAGATTGGAAACCCCTCTCCATACAACGGCGGGGATCCACAGGGCCTCCCCGAGACTAAACAGTCTTTAACAGAAACCATTTACACAAGTACGCAAATCGGAGAATCCTCTCCAAACCACGGCGGGGAGCCCCAGGGCCACCCAAAGAATCAACAGTCTGACAGTCAAGTCAGCTCAACATACACACAGATCGACGAAGCCAAGGGCCCTGGAAGATGGTATGTAAAGACAATGCCTGTCAACATCTTCCACGGGTACAACCCGAACATGGTTGTAGGGACTTCTGCGGTGAGCAATGATCAAAGCTGTCCACCACCAGCGTCACCTAACTTTCCGGACGTTTCCAACACAACAAACAAACGAGAAACTGATACCTTGTTAATTTACTCCAGTATACAGACAACAGAGAGGAGAAATTCCTATGGTACGATAGATAAGTCCATTAGCGAAGTTACAGTTCTAAAGTTTCCAACATTGGCTGACGTACCACAACTTAAGTTATCAACGCAGGCTGAATGTAATTTCATCCCGAATAGCAGGGATAAAAATCGGACACTAGAATGTAGAAACAGAGACCAAATTGTGCCAATCTATGAATCATACAGTCCCACACCACTGATCGGCAGAGATAAAACGGAAGTTCACTACCTCGAAAAACAGACCCATGGTACACTCAAAGCATCTTATGCACAACAACTGAGCTTAGGATGGATGATGGTTAGCGAGACTTGTCTCGGAGATCCTACGTGTGCAAACATGCAAGATGATCCCATCTCCAAACACGAGAAAACAGGGACAAACCTCTACCTTAGAACGACAGATAAAAAGGTCAGACCACTCTACGATAGCAATCGGGAGGAACCACTCCCGTTGGAACTATACAAGCAACACTTGTTAACTGTACAGAAACCAGAATACAAGAAACCCATCTCGTTACACCAAGACGAAACGGCTGTAGCAGATACATGCAGCAAAACCAAAGAAAAGGAAGTTGACACACGTCATGATAGTTATCGGGAAGCACCACTCCCGTTAGCACCAGACCAACAATTGGTAAATCATGAATCTCCAGTGGCTCACATATCAGAAATGATAGTAATGGACTCAGAAGTTCTCACTACCCCAGGGCAGCACGAGCCAGTAGTACACACTACGTCAGGGGAACACCACCCCGATCCTTCAGTACGGACATCAGTAATCAAGAGCGTGGAGATTTCCACTCCGCTTTCCCAAGGCAAAGATTGGTTCTTGTTCAAACTTGACAAGCTGCTTCAGTATGCATTTTGGGTTTTTATTTTCAACCCTGATATTGCTGTCTTATTTGGACGTGTGTCTGGTACACAAATCAACCAGCACTCACAAGGACGTTTGTTGCCAAATCGATACACCATTGTGGGTCTTGACCCAGGGTTACATGGTTTAAATGGCCCACTTCAACACAGTGGGTACACTTGGTACATTCCTGGTTGTTATGGTATTTCAACTTCATATGCAACAGATCAACGTCTGGGCTTTTTCCCGGAAAACAGTCCTGACGACACATTCCATGCCTCAGATGTCAACACTAACAAATTCGGTCTTACGACCATGGTTACCAGACAAGCAAAGGGTATTCACCCGAATGCCCGTAAATATGGGTCATTGTCATGTGTGTGTTCCGACACGCCGTATGTCTGTCTCATACTAATGATCATTACGTTTCAGCTGACAATTATCTATATGATATTTGGTATGATATTTGGTATGGGCGGATGGTTTGGTACATGGCAATGTAATGGTAATGGTGATGGTATGTGGAACCGGCAATGGTATTGGAACTGGCAATGGAATGGTAATGGTAGTGGTGATGGTAATGGTTATGGTTATGGTTTGGTGTGGTATTCCCCATGGAATGGACCTCCTTGGATCTGTACCGACCGTCAACCGAAGGACACCGTTGTTTGTACGTTGAGTAACATTTAGTGAAACTCACACGCTATATATGTGACACCCGGTTATTCATTTTAGTGACACTTAAGTTATACAAGTGACACCGGATTATTCATACTATAGTGACATTCACTTAAATATTGTGACTTTCCGTTTATATTTTTCCGGAAGACCTCCGTCTAAGAAGACATTTTATAAACTTTAAACATCATTCATCGATTTAATCTAGTGACACTTAAGTAATACAAGTGCGATTATTATGTTCAGTGACACTTAAGTCATTTTGTGACACTCATTTCTCTTGGATTTGTCCGACAAGAAGACTCCCGGAAGACTTCCGTGCTCACGTGAGCAACCTTATTACTGGATCCGTTCTGATGGAATCTTTTATTAACTTGTATATATTTATTCGATTATGAATGTTTGTTATGAATTAATGCGTATTAACAGTTCATTAACTGTGACATTTCAGCTTTACTTATGTTTCTGGAACTTATCATCCGTTTGTGATTGGGATTCCTGTGTTCGATGGATGGATTTTATTCATTATGGATTTATCTGTTTTATATTAACTTTCATATCTTTAATGTGATATCAGAAGATTGACATCAGACGGGGAGTGTACTGCCCGTTACTGGCAGTTTATTTTCTATTCGTTTATTTTATGGAACTTTTCCGTCATTTATTACAACAACGTTTATCAACTCAATTTCCTTGTATTCATCGGACATTTATATCCGTTATTATCATCCGAGCGATATTATCTGGAACATTTCTACTTCAGAACCGCCATCTTCCTCTTCTCAAAAACAAAGCATCATGGAACGGAGGGCATGAAATCCGCTGCCAACTTGGTTAATTACTAGCCACCAACAGTCTTTTTACCATTCACATACATGTATTATACCGAACTAGATTCGTCGTATCATTATTGCTCCGGGCAAGCCCCGATACACTTGAGTTAGTTTCTGATTTTTATTTGGGGATAATATTTGGTTATACTAGTTGGAGCCCAGTCCAGCATATGATCTTTTCCATAGGTCATTATCAGCTGAAGCAAAAAGACTCTAATAATTGATTTTTGGAAAAATCCGGATTCTAGATTTTCTTTTATGTTTTTACTATTAGATGACAACTATGTCTATTTGTTGCAGGTATTGTGCAATGACTAAATAGATGAGAACAAATGGTGTAATTATTTTGTTTTCTAAGAAAATTAAAGTGTGTGTTAACTTTTCAGAACTTTGGCAACATTAAACATTACACTCTTGATTTCTTTATTAGTAGTTATTATACAATTTTGTGCATTTTTCATACTCTCAACTAAATACAGTTTTCTAATTAATCGTTATGGTACAATGAACAGGTATATAACGATAATTGTTTCAAGTATTTCAAGGGTATTGAGTAAACGTTTGCAATATTTACTTTATTGGAAGACTGAAGTAAAATGCAAAAATGAACATTAAATCTTGTTATGCAGTAGACGTGTTTCAAGGAGATTCATGTGATTAGCGGCATTAGAACGAAAAATGTGGTAAGCCATAGTTAAAAAAAATAGTCTGCCGAAACAGGAGGCATAGTCTAGTACCAAGAAAATCCACTGAGTGCAATGCATGTAATGAAGCCTCAGTATTTCCAAGGGGTTAAAATTTACAAACAGCTACAAAACACAAGGTAAAATTTTCAGGTTAGACAAGTTTACGTACTTGGCTGGTATATACTCTTGGGACCTCTAGTCCACCAGCAGTGGCATCGGCGTAATCCCTTTCCATACGTATAAATACTAGGCAATTGTTATGCTTACATAATCCGTTGTCTTCAAGGGAAGACATATGTCGCCTGCCTTCTACGCAAAAAAAAATGTTCTAAGTTTGAGAGAAATTTTCCAGATACAAAATATATTATAAGTTCCATCAAATTGGAAATTGGCATGCGAAAGATCCCATTCTCTTTCTTACGCGGTATAGCTTCTGATACTGATACTGATACTACATGTTTATTGCAGAGGGCTGAATTATGTGGTTCCTGGGGAAAATCTCACCGAAATTTTGAGACACGAACGTCAAACAGGAAGTGGACAGGGAAGAGATCAAAAACTCTGTTGCACTGTATAGATCCCTGTACAGATATTCCATGCCAAATTTCAGAAGGCTGGAATTTTTGGTTTCTTAGAAACTGTGACAGAAATTTTATGTGATGCTGATGACGAAAAATTTTGTCAAACAGGAAGTGGGCAGGCAGAACACCCAAACTCTCTTACAGAGCATAGGTCCCCATTCTAATACTCCATGTTGAATTGCAGAATACTGGACAATGTGGTTTCGGACAAAAATTTGACAGAAATTGTCAAGACGTATAAAAATCCGATTGTAAATATATATGTTCTAATTCCTTTAAAACACATTTTAGTAATACAAAACAAAAGAACTCAATTAATTGGACTTGTTTTGATATGATTTCAGCACTTGAATTTTTACTTGACAATATATTCATTCGTTTCGGTAACTCTACTTATCGCCAGGTCATAGGAATTCCTATGGGCACCAATTGTGCACCACTTATAGCGGACCTCTTTTTTGTACTGCTAGGAATCTCAGTTTATGACCAACATAAGCAAAGACCCATCTAAACAGCATTTTATTGAAAAGTTTAATAACACTTTCCGATATTTGGATGATATTTTAACTTTAAATAATGACGACTTCAATACGTATTATAAGGACATCTACCCTAAAGAACTTACTTTAATAAAGCCAATTCTAATAATCATCATTGCCGGTTCTAAGACATCATTTTCGATGTAACGAATGGTAAATTAGATACTAAAATTTATGATAAAAGGGACGATTTTTCTTTTCCCATAATTAATTATCCATTTCTGGATGGCGATGTTCCATTAGCGCCTTCATATGGTGTTTACATATCTCAACTTGTTCGATTTGCTCGAGTATGTAATAAAGTTTGCGATTTTAATGAACGGAATCTTTTCATAACTGAAAAACTATTATATCAGGGTTTTCGTTATTATAAACTAGTTAAAACCTTTACTAAATTGTATCATCGATATAAAGACTTAGTTCATAAATACAATGCAACCTGTAAACATCTAATCAAGACTGACATTTCACATCCCTTATTTTACGGTAATGTTTTACATAAGAGTAAAAAATACTTAAACTCGCCTAACAAACTTATAAAACCTTTAAATCGTCTAATTCATAAGGGTTATAATTACGGTATTGTCGTAAAGTCATTACGTATGGCCTTCTTTGGTATTAACATTGATTTTTTGATAGGGTCTTTGCATTTTAACTAAACACATTCTAAAATTCTAAAATCAATATCGCATGGACACGGGTTATGTATTCCGGTATATGCATGAAATCATTATGCTAAACTCCTCACAGGAAGGGATCTTGGTGGAAGCTGTATACTGAGGGTACATAACTTAATTTGTCAGTTGGTAATGGGTCTGGAGCTGGCATGTCAGTTAACTGCTAGTAGTCTCTTGTGATTTCATGTTTATGTCCGTATATCTAGTTTTCACATTTGACTCAGTCCTGTTGCCAACTGAATTTTACTGTTGTTACGATTGTTTTTTGATTTATCACATTGGCTATAGGGGAAGGTTTGGGCCCAATAAAACTGTTTAACCCCACCGCAGCAGGTTTGCGCTTGTCCTAAATTAGGAAATTTAATAAGCCTCTTTGTGTCTTGTCTGTTTTTTAGTTAACAAAATAACGAGATACATGAGTATGTGAGCTGTTAAAAGGGATGAATTTATAATCTAAAAATATGACCTAAAGCACAAAAAAAACATGGCAAAATAAAAGAATAGAAACAATAAAAAGGTCGACCTTTTTATTGTTTCTATTCTTTTATTTTGCCATGTTTTTTTTTGTGCTTTAGGTCATATTTTTAGATTATAAATTCATCCCTTTTAACAGCTCACATACTCATGTATCTCCTTATTTTGTTATTGTCCTTTAGAGCTGTTTCGCAACACATATTTTGTTTTTTAGTTAGTTCACTTTATGTCTATGGGAGTCTAGGATGATGTTTATTTCCCTGAACTTGATTACTCTTTATTTAGGGGCCAACTCCGACCTGCCGTTGGGTGTGGGGTTTCCTCACCGTTCATTGAAGATCTTATGGTGGCTTTGAGTTGTTATTACTCCCCTTTGGGTCGTTGTCTCTTTGACACATTCCCCGTTTCCATTCTTTTTCCTATTAATTATGTCAAACAATCAGTGGGCATGCGAGAGATCCAAAACTCAGTCAAACCGTATAGGTCCCCATACTGATACTCCATGATAAATTGCAGAGTGCATGGATATGGAGTTCCTGTTTTGACGCCTGATGACTATTGACGACGAATTACGAAGGATATTCATCCCTATATGTCGCCACTGCGTGAACGCAGGAGACACAATACCGTAAATCTGTTTCTTAAGACTGGATTTATTCGTTTGAAAAAGTTTATATCTCGATGTAACAATACGCTGACTCGCCCTAAAATTCAACAATTCAAAAGGACAATTAAAGTGTTTTAGGTCCTTAATGTGGTACTTTGTGTATGTAAACAATGCAATACAGACAGTCAGTTTTGACCGATTCTGTTGTTGACAAAAGCCGACAGTTGGTTCGTGTAATTACAAGAAAACAATGTTGAAAAGGGGGGGGGGCTAAGTGCGCATTCCTACTTAAATACACATATACATAAATCTGGAGAAATTTCAGTTCTAGATGTTAACTGTATGATTCTGACACTTGGTTTAGGAATTTTGATGATAAGTATTGAAAGTTTGTAATGAGAAATTCGAGAAAAACCTAAAAAAAAACACTGAAAATTACCGTTATTATGTGCCTTTCGATTGATAAGTTATAGTACATGAAAATCAAAAACATGTGCACTTTATTATATAATCTATGCAACATTTTTAACTTCGGTATATAGTTATTTGTATATATACCAAACACGTGTTTTTTTGTTTTTTTTTTGCCATTTATATGCGACAGCCAGCAATAACTTGACAATTTTTGGAGTATGATTTGTTGGAATAGGGACAAAGTTTGATGTATCAACTTAATATCACCTAAAAATGAATTTATTTCTATTAGATATTCAGCTAATATAATGATACCAGTTTTATAATTAATCTATTTTACTCATCGATAATGTAAGGCAAAAGAAAAACAAATCTTAGTGAAAAAAATAAAAACTAAAAAATCTATATATTTGGTCACTTCAAAAGTGATATTTGGTCATTGACAACATGTTAAAATCATTTTGACATGTTTTATTTTAACAAAAAGACACAGAGAGACTAAAAACTATTGTAAGAATGTGGAAATGAGATGCACACTAGGTTCTATAGACCATCGAACTTAAAATTGCAAGGACAATTTTATTATAATTTTTGTCACTATTTCACAGGGATAGGGGTAGATTTTATGTCCCCCACTGCAAAAGAAACTTCAAACCAACATGTTAGAAAATGTGGAAGTAACAAGCTTCATAATGTTTTGTGTGTTAAAACAAGTGTTCTAAACACTGGAATAAAATTTACAAAAGCATGGACGATTCAGGATGTTCTAGTTCACACGAATTCCTAAAACCAAAATATAACATGGAGCAGGGTTTTTTTTTTTTTTTTTTTTTTTCTCGCATTTCTGTGCTCTTGTTTGGTTTCCATATCAACCAAACCTTTTACTTTCCATTACAACTCATTTCAGACCACCTTTCAAGAAAAATTTTAAACGGGTCCCCTTATAATGCAGGTAATTCATATTTCTACAATAAAAAAATTCCCCTCTTAAAAAGGTTTGGCAGGGGTTCCCCTTATAATCTTTGTAATACATATTGATGAAACATTTTGTAGTAGAATACTTTTTTCTAAATTTCCTTTTTCTTGTTTGCTCATCGGTTAAACTATTAGCGTCATCGATCAGTCACGTGACTAAAGTGGCTACCTGTTGATTGTCATAATGATAGCTTGTACAAAAATAGCGATACCAAGATTTAAAATTGCGTTCTTTAAAATGTGCTATGTGCTTATTCTACATACATTTCTCTTTCTTTCGGTATAATTTTTATGAGAATCAGAAGAGGTGTAGTCTCGTCAAGATTTATTCCAAAATTCAAATATTTTCACAAGTATTCTCAATTTAAGGCATTGTAAATGTCGTATTTTCTGTGAAGTATCCCCTTTTTAGAGCTGCATTGTGAGAGAACTAATTATAACTGTTTGAAATAAAACAAATCTAAAAATTTTAATTTTGAATAGAGCAGACTGTTTATGGTTCAGTTGTTTTATAACTCTTTGACAGCCATACCTGATGTTGATTTTACCAATAAACAATTTTCACCTGTGATACCTGTGGCTTAATTACGTAAGAAATGACCTGATGATGATATATGCATCACGTGTGTAGTCAACTACTTTATAAATTGTATTTTGAAGCATTCGCTTATGTGTAGTCCCATCATTTTATAATAATGCTTTAGACAGGTTATTCTTTTATTTGTTACATTTATTAACCTTATGCAACATTTAAAAAATATTTTTAAAACATACAAATTATATCATATACCATGACAATCACGTATCGTTTACTCGTCAAATAATACACAGGTACCAGTACAATTCACGTTAACTAATTCGCATTCGATAGAGTTACATTTCCTAGAAAAACCCGTAATAGCTTTAATAGTATGTTCCATGACAACTGAGAGCTTTTCTATCCAATACAGCCCAAATCAAACTAGAGGCTCAGAGACTGAGCCTGTATCGCTCACCTGACAAAATGCTTCTATGCCATGCATGACCAAAACATGTTTATTACCAATAGGGTCTAATACTCAGCTAAGTTCTCCATTAGCACTCGTGTTTTTGTCTTATCCTAATGGAATTAATATTTTTTGCAAAGGACCTTCCATTCATCATTCCTGTAAATTAGTTTGGTTGAATTTACTTCAGTTATTTCAGAGAAGAAGATGAAAATGTGATTTTCCCATAGGGTCCTATGTTAAACCATGTTCCTTGCTGGTCGCCATGTTTTTCGTCGGATCGGAACGAAATGAGCAATCTTTGTTAAGGACCTTTAGGTCATCATTCCTGTAAAGTTTAGTTCAATTGGCTTCAGCCGTTTCAGAGCAGAAGATGAAAATATGATTTTTTTCCCATAGGGTCCAATGTTTAACCTAAGTTCCGCTCTTGCGGCCATGTTTTTTATCGATTGAAACAAAATGAGCAATCTTTGTAAAGGTCCTTCCATACATCATTTTTGTAAAGTTAGGTTGAATTTGCTTCAGTGGTTTCAGAGGAGTAGATGAAAATGTTATTTTCCCATAGGCTCCTATGTTAAACCATGTTCCGTGCTGGCGGCAATATTTTTCGTCGGATCAGAACGAAATGAGCCATCTTTGTTAAGGACCTTAAGTACATCACTCCTGTAAACTTTGGTTCAATTGGCTTCAACCGTTTCAGAACAGAAAATGAAAATATGATTTTTTCCACAGGGTCCAATGTTAAACTTAAGTTCCGCGCTGGCGGCCATGTTTTTTATCAGATTCGAAGGAAATGAGCAATCGATGTAAAGGACCTTCCATACATCATTCCTGTAAAGTTTGATTGAATTTGCTTCCGTTATTTCAGAGGAGTAGATGAAAATGTGATTTTCCCATATGGTCCTATGTTAAACCATGTTCCGTTCTGGCCACCATGTTTTTCGTCGAATCGGAACGAAATGAGCAATTTTTGTTAAGGACCTTTAGTACATCATTCCTATAAAGTTTGGTTCAATTTGCTTCAGCCTTTTCAGAGCGGCCATGTTTTAATCTGATCGGAACGAAATGAACAATCATTGTGAAGGACCTTCCATACATCATTCCTGTAAAGTTTGGTTGAATTTGCTTCAGTGGTTTCAGAGGAGTAGATTAAACTGTGATTTCCCATAGGGTCCTATGTTAAACCATGTTCCGTGCAGGCGGCCATGTTTTTCGTCGGATCGGAACGAAATGATCCATCTTTGTTAAGGACCTTAAGTACATCATTCCTGTAAAGTTTGCTTCAGCCTTTTCAGAGCAGAAGATGAAAATGTGATTTTTCCCATAGGGTCCAATGTTAAACCTAAGTTCCGCGCTGGCGGCCATGTTTTTTATCGGATCGGAACGAAATGAGCAATCTTTGTAAAGGACCTTCCATACATCATTCCTGTAAAGTTTGGTTGAATTTGCTTTAGTGGCTTCAGAGGAGTAGATGAAACTGTGATTTTCCCATAGGGTCCTATGTTAAACCATGTTCCGTGCTGGCGGACATGTTTTTCGTCGGATCGTAACGAAATGACCCATCTTTGTTAAGAACCTTAATTACATCATTCCTGTAAAGTTTGGTTCAATTTGCTTCAACCTTTTCAGAGCAGAAGATGAAAATGTGATTTTTCCCATAGGGTCCAATGTTAAACCTAAGTTCCGCGCTGGCGGCCATATTTTTTATCGGATCGGAACGAAATGAGCAATCTTTGTGACGGACCTTCCATACATCATTCCTGTAAAGTTTGGTTGAATTTGCTTCAGCGGTTTCAGAGGAGAAAATGAATGTGTGAAAAGTTTAACGGACGAACGGACGGACGACGGACTGACGGACGACGGACGGACGGACGACGGACGACGAACGACGGACGCCAAGTGATGGCAAAAGCTCACACTGACCCTTTGCGTCAGGTGAGCTAAAAATTGTACATGAGTTCCCTTTATAATATAGTTTATTCACACTGATGAAATCGTAAAAGAAAATTATGAAGCAGAATACTTTTTGTCAAAAATATCATTTTTCTTGTTTGGTTTCTCCGCAACTGAGAGCTCCATTACCTATTACAGCCCATATAAAAATCGGCAAGGGTCCCCCTCACAATCTAGGTAATACATGTTGCTGAAATAAAAACTTTTAATCCCCTTTCAAAAAAATGGACAGTGCTTCCCCTTTTAATCTAGATAATATATATTGCTGAAATCAAAGCATCCCCCGATTTTCCCCTTAAAAATGAATTAGACAGGGATTACCTTTAAGTTAGTAAGTAAGAGATTTTTTATTTTCCAGTTAAGGGCCCATAAAGAGCATATAATTAAACAATGATTTTCACTCTTCAATGACACACATTTCTCTTACACTTCTCTCATACTGATTATGATTGATTCTGAAATTACAAAACAAATTATATACAATGAACACAAAGATATTGAAATATTAAATATTAAAATATTAAATATTGCAGCTGTGAAATGGAATATATAAGCCGGAAACCATAGAGGAGTCCACCAAAGCAACAATAATAAATGTTATTCTATATTTACAAGTAAGACAAAATCGCTTTTATTGAATAAAAAACGGTATTCACCGGTCAAAAGTGATATTCACTGGCGGCGTTTGTCACGTGTTGCTAATTTTGGAAAGATGAATTCCATTTATTTTAATCAAGCAATCACGATGGCCTTCCGGCGTCACAGCAAAAAATGTCGGCCATTGTGTCAGACGAACACGTCCCGGCGCCCAAGAAACCAAGGTTTGCCTCCTTATCCGAGGACACTATTAAGAATATATTGGATGACAAGGATTAAAAAAATACTAAGAAAGCGACTAATCGAGCGGTAAGACTATTTCGCAAGTATCTTGAGGAAAAAGGGCAACGCGTGAACATTATGACAACAGTGATCTCGATGATGCCTTGTTCAAGTTTTATTCCGAAGCCAGAAGTGAAAATGGTGACTTGTATGAAAAGAGCACTCTCACAAATACGAGATATGTACTGAATCGTTTTCTATGTGACAAAAATGTTGACATTATTAAAGACACCGCATTTACAAAATGTAACAAAATGTTCAAAGCTGTCACAGTTCATTTAAAGCGAGAAGGAAACGGTGGGATTGATCATCACCCCCCCCCCAGTAGAGGAGGACGATTTAAAAGTAATCTATGTAAAAAATTGATAACAGGAAACACCTACAATGACTGAAAATTATAATTACATTCCACAATCTGCTATGGAACTACACATGAAGAACACGAATAAGACAAAAGACAAACGTAGACAACGATAGGAACCGGGACAGCCGGACTTGGTACCGGCACAAGCAAAAGCCAGCGGTAAGGTTAAACTGGTTTTTGGGTACCCAAACCTCCCCTTTATCTGTCCCGTTTTCCTATAGTATAATAAACATACGAATAAAACCCAATACAGGTAGACCACTAACTCCATGACCACAATCTTGAAGGGAAAGAAAAAAACAATACATAATTTAGAAAGATTGGTAAAGCGGTGCTCGCCGCTAAACTGCCGGCTAGCTCAAGAAGCATAGTCTGCTGGTAGAACACTGTCGCTCTACGGAAGAAAAATCAAATTCAAAACTTCCCGAAGGGTTTGGTCAAGAACAATCATAGATTTCAGTAGACATCGACAGTATCAGTGAGAGGCCAGTATGTGTGCAAAATTTTCAGGTCATTAGGTCTCAAAGCTAATTTAACAGATGCAAGCAGAATATCTTGTCGATATCCCCTATTACGTAAAGAATTTAAGTTACGTCCCAACTTTTCTGGACTTTTAATCAATTTCTGGCATTTTTTAACAACATTTTCGTAAAAACAAGGATTAGAAATGCCCTTAGTAATAAGCTGTTTACGAGTAACGCCATATTTAGACATCAAATGTTCATATTTATTATAAAACTTCTTAAATGTATTCAACAACTTATGAAATCTGTAACCCTTTTGTAAAAGATTGGCTGTGATAGTAAGGTTACTTTAATTAAAATCGTCAAGATTAGAACACACTCGTGCGAATCGTACCAGTTGAGAAATATACACCCCAGAGGGATGTCGCCGTCAAGAAAAGGAAAATTAGTGATAGTGAAATCGAAATCATCCCGTTTATCACATATTTTAGTTTTTATTTTACTAGAGTCAATAATGATAGTAAGATACAGAAAAGGGCAGTGTTTAGAATCATTGTTAGCTTTATTTAATTTTAGTTGTTGTGGGTAAATAATGTCTACATAATGTAGAAACTGGGGATTATCAATAGTGAGGATATCGTCAATACACCTGCTGTTATCATTGAAAATAGAAATAAGTTTATCACTGTTTGGTATTGTTCCGTTTTGAAGTTTTTTCATGAAGTCTCGTTCGTAACAGAGGCACAATTTGTACCCTTGGAAATACCTATGACCTGTTGATAAATAGTGTTCCCAAAACGAACAAAAATATTGTCCAGCAAAAGATTGAGTGCATTAATCATATCATCACATGTCCAGGAGCAATGATTATTGTAGGTAATAATACAGAAAAATCCTTGCTTTTTGTTAAAGCAAATGAACTGCAGACCAGAAAATTTAAAAGACCATTTGATAGGATTTAATCAAATCATGTGGAAAGGTAGTATAAAGTGTAGAAAAATCATAACTGTCGATATATGAGACTGGTCTTTGAATCGATTGCAGTTTATCTAAAACTTCAATAGATTTTTTTACACTCCAAAAGTAATTTACACCAGAGTTTTGATAAGGTTTTTTCAAAGTATTTAATAACCAACTCCTTTATACAAGTAAGAGAACTAGTTAAATGGATGGATAAATTAGTAGTAGAATACTTACTAGATGCAGAAATAAAACGATGTTTAAAGGGATTTTTGTGAAGCTTCGGAACCCAGTACATGGTAGGTAAGATGTTATCTTTAGGTGGAACTTCAAGCATTTCTGTATCCTTATAATATTGTGTCTGACTTGTCGAGTTCGTTTTGTTGAACATCAATATAGTATTTCTTTCCGACAATATGCCAGCTTAAAAACTGATGACCCAGTTTCTTTACAACACAAAGTTTTTGTCGATATAGTATTGTATTTTGGGCGCCGGGGTCGCGAAAACCTCCGAGAATTGAAGATCAATAATTTTGTTGTTGCCATAAAGGAAGACGGCTTATTAGAGTATCAGTAAGTGTTCATTAAACGGGACGAATTTACCAAGAATCACCAAACAGATACTAATACAGCTACAGGCAAAATGTTTGAAGTAAAAGGTGTGTTTGCATATATTTTCTTTACCCCAACCCCATTTGGTTGAAAAATGGAGTTAATTACATAGAAAATAAATGATTGGATTGCCCCCTTAAATGATTCCTAGATCCGCTACTGTTTGTAGCAATTAAAATTAGACAAGCAACTAAATTCTGGCCATGCATTAATTCACAATGGTAGATCCAGAGGGGAACCAAGCTTTTTGGTTCACAAAATTTGTTGAGTTTATGCAAAATTCTCCATGTTATAGCCTGGAAAACATGTAACTTTATAACCCTATGTACATATTTTACGGAAGAATATAGAGTAAATGACCATGAGACCAAAACACAAAGTTAACTCCAACTGCAATAATTTTAATGAGCTGTATGGACATTTCGGAAATTACTTCCTCATCAGCAGCACTAGAACCAAAACATAGGAAATCCATAATTCTTTTATTATGGCTTTCCATATTATTTGATTCTAATGCTGTTGATGAGAGCTTACTCCTTGAAACACGTGTACAGCATAAAAAATTTACTGCTTATTATCGCAACCGCTGTGCATATTCTAGATGAAGCAGATTTTGCAGGGCGGCACATTATGTTGATCACAGGACACAAGAGTGAATCATCTCTCAAAACATACACTAACCAGTCAGAGCGTGCACTTAGAGATATGTCAAATACTATTAGTATATCACTCCGTACTATGGAAGACCATACAAAAACTAAAGACATTGTAACCATACCAATGGGACATACAACATGTATTCCTATCAGCCACCAGCCGCAATTATTCATAATTATGGCACTATTAACATAAACTAAAACAAGTAGTGTTTTGTGATATACATTTATCACTGTTTATTGTTATTGTTTGGTTCTTGTTGTTAAAAAAATAACTGAAAAAAACTCGTTCTTGTTTACTTTATGAATCTAGTGAATACCACTTTTTCTTTGAAATATAGAATAAAACAATTATTATCTTTTGTTTCAGTAAATGTGATGAGTTACTGACTTTTGGAAAGAAGTGGTATTCACCTCGTCCTTCGGGCTCAGTGAATATCACTTCTTTTCAAAAGCCAATAACTCATCACATTTCCCTTAACAAAAGGCAGTAATTGTGTATTATTTTTTTCCAATATTAAAACATTTACCTCTATAATTTAGTTTATGCATGTAATCGCAAAAAATAAATATTTAGCAGAAAACTTTTTTTTCAAAAATGTCTATTCCCTAGTTTGGTTTCCATGCCAACCAAAAGCTCTACTAATCATGAAAAACAAATTCAGAACACCATTCCAAAGCAATTTAGGTAGGGGTTCCCCTTATAATCAAGTCAATAAATATTGCTAAATTCGATTCGTCAAAAACGTGTAGCAGAATACTTTCTTTACCGAAAGCAGCACTACGCATAACAACCAATTTCAGACCACATTCCAAAAACATTTTGGCAGGGGTTCCCTTATAATTTAGGGAATAGATATTGCTGAAATTATTTCCAAAGAACTGCTATCACTGAAAAGTATGTGAAGTTGCTTTGAAGAATCCCCGAAAATAATTGGTCTTGAAAGTTTTTGGAATGTAAACAAAATTAGAATATATTTCTTCTGAGTTTTTATTTCACACTATCATTCTATGAAGTTTTATTGAGAACTTTGCAAAAGACCTTAAGGAGTACTAAATACTTCTTCAAGTTAACTTTAATACCTTCCTTTTTTTTAATTATCACTTTTCACTATATCTTATTTTTAAGTTTAAGACATCCCCAAAAAGTGTGTTGATGTATTTGATTAGAACTACTTGATATATAGTACAAGCTGAAGTATAAAAAGAATATTTCTGCTTAAACAATTAAACTTTTGCAGCTATTTTTGTTTCTAATAATACCAAATATGCAATTTTAAGCTTTACATCCTGCTTTTCATTTCAGACATTTAATTTTCAGTTCGATATAGCTAAAATAAATCGCTACGATCTTGTGCATATAGTGACTCACAATCCAGTTAAATTTGAAGGAAATTTGTTTAGAGGTTTCTCAGATGTAGCGTCCACAAGATCTAATATCACAATGGTGAATATTACAACTCCTACAAAATTTGACAAATTATAATGGCAATTCGACATGATACAGTACAAACGGTGAGAGATGATCATGTTAAATTTGAAAATAGTCCGAGCAGTGAGTTCCTAGGAGTTGCATCCACAAGATTTGCTATTAAATAAGAATGTTGAAATATTCAAAATCCCGTAACTCCTACAATATGATGAATCAAAATGGCGATGCAAAATGATCTAGTACATATGATGCATGACAATCATGTACTATTGTAACGAAATCTGAGCAGCAGTGTCTGAAGAGTTGCGTCCACAAGAGAGTGAGACACATACGAACTGACTGACGGACAGATAGATGGACGGACGGAAACGTGGGATGCAGACCACTACTAGGCCCCAAAGTCGTGGTGCGGCGGGGTAAAAAATTGAGTTCTCTTAAAAGCATATACAATAGTTTTAAATTATACATATATGTATGTATTTACTGGAAAGAAGTAGTGGACATCTTGAAGCAGCTTGAAGGACAACTTAAGCGAAAAACGAATTTTCAAAAATTTTGTTATGTCTACAAATAGGGCCTGTCGGGGATGCACATGGAAAGCTTTAATAAATCTAAGACAGATGGAATGCGAAATACCAAACTGTGAAATACAAAACATGTTCTCTTCTTTCAAAGGATATACAAAACGTTAATGTTTCATATGAAGAAACCAGAGTATACTGAATAATATCAAATATCTTTTTTCAATAAAAATTCTGTCGACAAAAACATGTCTAATAGATGAAGTATTGTTTCTGTACGTAAAAAAATAGCAAAATGTATATGTTCCAGACCATACGCGTATTTGGACCGTACGCGTACGGTCCGGACAGTACGCGTCAGTACGGTTGGACCGTATGAGTATACGTGTGCGGTCTGCTACGAGCTGGACCGTCAGCGTTTATTTAGACCGTATGAGTACAAAGAAAAAAAAAAGACACTTCATTCGTTATTCAAACAAAGAAGTAAGTTACAGTCAAAACTGATAGCACTAACTACCACTGAAAATTATATGGTCTTCATAAAAACAATAAATTACTAATATAACTGAAATGAAATAATAGAAGAGGTGAAAAAAATATTTTCATATTTTCACACAAATTTTAAAGGTGATACATAAACTCTGTTTTTACATGAAGACGTTTTGCTCGTGGACAGGAGGTATTCCTTTTGGGAGCACTGTGCTATTCCCTTTGTTCCTTTACGAGGTTTGGGGTTTGCACTTTTCTAGGGGAAATTGGGAAAAATGTTGTTGTTCCTTAGAGGTGGTGTTCAATGATTTTTTCTCAGGATTTTCAGACAAGAAGACCATATATTTCATTTACCTTTTTTAAGAAACACAAGATGTGATGGTTTTTCTAATCATTTTATTATTTTATCTCAAATAACGTTCAATTAATAAGTGAATTTTATAAAAGCATCTTCAAAACATCATTACGGTAATTTCTTATTTTTTCTTATATTTTTTATAATAACGATTTTTAGAAAATCTTAGTTGTTTCTACACATAAGAGCTTAATTTATTAAATAATATTGTATACGGTATAATAATTTATTGATATATATTTGATATATATATCCTTTCGTAAAATATTTGAAATAGCCACCCCGTGCGCGTACGGTCCGACCGTATGGGTATTTGGAAAAAATACTCGTATGGTCCGGCCTGTACGCGTACGGTCCAAATACACGTATGGTCTGGAACATATATATTCTAAAATCAACTGAAAAATCAAATCACCATTGATATACCTATGAAATAGAAAACCCGTATTACTTACCATTCAAGATATTTCTATGTTAAAATTTTAATTGAGTCAAATTCCCCTGATTAATATAAAAGATCTTTTTCATAACAAATTCATTAGATATCTAGACATATTTCCCAAATAGAGGCTTAATTTTTTTCTATATATGAAATAAACTTAAATCTGATGAAACTTCACCAAAATATTGCAGACATTCACTGGAGTTCACACTGTGAGTGCCTTTGTTTTGAATGTTTTAATTTCTGTTTCTGTGCTTTGTATCTGTCTAACGTCATTGTTTTTTGTGTCTAACGTCATTGTTTCATGTGTTCTCGTTTTGGCAGTGTCTTTGGACTTCGATTTTTGTAAATTTCACTCCTTTGTTCCTTCGGTATTCTACTGCCTTCCTCATATCAATTTGACTTATCGCCCTTTGGCAAATGACCATTCAAAGACTGTCCAATGTTAAAGTTTCAAATATGGTCATATGCCAAGGTCAAAGTCAAGAGGTCATATATTCTGTCATCAATCAAAGGTCTTGCCACAAGGAATGCACATACAAAATATGTAAGCCACATCACTTATCAGTCAAATTATATATACTAAATGTTAAAGTTTATTATTTTTTTTCAAAACGTCAATCGCATTTTTTTTTCAAAAGGTCAATCACATGTCAACGTCACAGGGTCAAAAATTATGATATTGTTAGAAAGGTCTTGACACAAGAAATATACATGCTAAATATGTATCACTTTCCTCTCAAAAGATGTACCCAAAGTAAAAGTTTTTTTGTTTTTTTTAACAAATAGACAAATTAGCAAACAAAGAAAGAAAGAAACAGACAGACAGACCAAAAACTATATGCCCCCGAATCTTCCATTCTCGGAGCATAAAATGAGCAGTGAGAATATATTAGAAGTATTATATATATTGTATGTAAAAAAATGGATAACAGGAAACACCTACAATAGCTGAAAACTATAATCACATGCCACAATCTGCTATGGAACTACACATGAAGAACACGAATAAGACAAAAGACAAACGTAGACAACGATAGGAACTCGGGACAGTCGGACTTGGTACCGGCACTAGCAAAAGCCAGCGGTAGGGTTAAACCGGTTTATGGGTACCCAAACCTCCCCTTTATCTGTCCCGTTTCCCTATAGTATAAAAAACAAACGAATAAAACCCAATACAGGTAGACCACTAACTCCATGACCACAATCTTGAAGGGAAAGAAAATAACAATACATAATTTAGAAAGATGGGTCAAGGAGTGCTCGCCGCTAAACTGCCGGCTAGCTCAAGGAGCCTAGTCTACTGGTAGAACACTGTCGCACTACGGAAGAAAAATTAAATTCAAAACTTCCCAAAGGGTTTGTTCAAGAATCATTATAGATTTCAGTAGACATCGGCAGTATCAGTGAGAGGCCAGTATGTGTGTAAAATGTTCAGGTCATTAGGTCTAAAGGCTAATTTAACGGATGCAAGCAGAATATCTTGTCGATATTAACTATGACGTAAAGAATGTAAGTTACGTCCCAGCTTTTCTGGACTTTTAATCAATTTCTGACATTTTTTACAACATTTCGGTAAAAACGAGGATTAGAACTGCCCATAGTAATAAGCTGTTTACGCGCAACGCCATATTTAGACATCAAATGTTCATATCTATTATAAAACTTCTTAAATGTATTCAATAACTTATGAAATATGTAACCCTGTTGTAAAAGTTTCGCTGTGATAGTAAGGTTACGTTCATTAAACTCGCCAAGAGTAGAACACACTCGTGCGAATCGTACCAGTTAAGAAATATACACCCCATAAGATGGAGCTAGAGGGATGTCGCCGTCAAGAAAAGGGAAATTAGGGATAGTGAAATCGATAGTGAAATCATCCCGTTTATCATATAATTTAGTTTTTATTTTACCGGAGTCAATAATGATAGTAAGATCCAGAAAGGGCAGTATTTAGAATCATTGTTAGCTTTATTTAATTTAAGTTGTTGCGGGTAAATAATGTCTACATAATCTAAAAACTGGGGATTATCAATAGTGAGGATATCGTCAATATACTTGCTGTTATCATTGAAAATAGAAATAAGATTATCACTGTTAGGTATTGTTCCGTTTTGAAGTTTTTTCATGAAGTCTCGTTCGTAACAGAAAAGAAAAAGATCTGCAATTAGAGGTGCACAATTTTTACCCATGGGAATACCTATGACCTGTTGATAAATAGTGTTCCCAAAACGAACAAAACTATTGTCTAGCAAAAGATTGAGTGCATTAATCATATCATCACATGTCCAGGAACAATGATTATTGTAGGTAATATTAGAGAAGAAGCCTTGCTTTTTGTTAGAGCAAATGAACTGCAGACCAGAAAATTTAAAAGACCATTTAATAAGTTATCCCAATTTGGATTTAATCAAATCATGTGGAAGGGTAGTATAAAGTGTAGAAAAATCATAACTGTCGATAGATGAGACTGGTCTTTGAATTGATTGTAGTTTATCTAAAACTTCAATAGAATTTTTTACACTCCAAAAGTAATTTACACCAGAGTTTTGATAAGTTTTTTTCACAGTATTTAATAACCAACTCCTTTATACAAGTAAGTGAACTAGTTAAATGGATGGATAATTTAAAAGTAGAACACTTACTAGATGCAGAAATAAAACGATGTTTAAAGGGATTTTTGTGAAGCTTCGGAACCCAGTACATGGTAGGTAAGATGTTATCTTTAGGTGGAACTTTAAGCATTTCTGTATCCTTATAATATTGTTTTGTTAACGTGTATTCGTCCCAATTGGTACGTTTGAAAGTGTCTGACTTGTCCAGTTCATTTTGTTGAACATCGATATAGTATTTCTTTCTTACAATAGCAACGTTGTTAGAAGCCTTGTCAACAGGTACAAACACATATTTTTTACCAAGATCCTTCAATTTAGACTTAATTCTATTTACAGACAGCTTAGGAGGTGACTCAACATAGTTATCTTTATAAAAATTTATTCTGTTGGTGACCTTGGTAATAATTCTATCTTTAAACAAATTAAGTGCATGTTTGTCTGCACTTTCTCGTTTGCACCATTTTTTACAATAATTCGTTATAGCGTCATTAATTATATTAAAACATGCTTGCCAGTTTATTTTTGAAGGTGGGCGATATTTAGGCCCTTTTCTTAAGAATTGTTTAACTTCTTTATCTACAATGATGTTAAGATTCCCCGTTAATATATATCCTCATGGGTCATACCGATATGGGGACGTGGAACAGTCTCAGCTGCTAGGGTAGTTTTTCTCAAATAACTAAATACCGAAGTCACTGCTAATTTACTTTCTGCATATGCGCATTTCGACAACTTATGTCTCATCAGTGCAGATAAAATCTAAACGTTTGGAAAACCATCAACTCAAAGATGTTTAAAAACTGACAGAGAACAAATAACCAAAGTGATCTAAATTTAAAGCCAAATCAGCTAAGGACAGAGCTTTGCATGAGGGAGATACTCCTTAGTTTTCAATAAAATTTACAAAATATTTGATATTGGAAGGTTTCAAAAATAATCGGCTTTCGGGTCAGCACCGAAGTACTGACTACTGGGCTGGTGAATACCCTAGGGGACTAACAGTCCACCAGCAGTGGCATCGACCCAGTGGTAACAAATAACTTAATACCGAAGTCACTGTTAATTTACTTTCTGCATATGCGCATTTCGACAATTTATGTCTCATCAGTGCAGATAAAATCTAAACGTTTGGAAAACCATCAACTCAAAGATGTTTAAAAACTGACAGAGAACAAATAACCAAAGTGATCTAAATTTAAAGCCAAATCAGCTAAGGACAGAGCTTTGCACGAGGGAGATACTCCTTAGTTTTCAATAAAATTTACAAAATGTTTGATATTGGAAGGTTTCAAAAATAATCGGCTTTCGGGTCAGCACCGAAGTACTGACTACTGGGCTGGTGAATACCCTCGGGGACTAACAGTCCACCAGCAGTGGCATCGACCCAGTGAATCAGCAAAATCAGCATCACAGGTGATAGAAAAGTAATTGAAAAAAAATGTTTCTAGAAGGTTTTTTTATAAGAAAAGGAAATGACAGGCATGTCCTGATTGTCAAAATAGACGGGTACAAGATTTTGAATATCTGGGTCCTAAAAAATGCCTGCAATATCAATAAGATCAATTCCTTTATTAATGTGTTTAATATTCAAGAACTGTTTTATGTGCTCATCGGGTTTGTCGATTCTCGGATGAAGTCGATGAAAACAGAAATCATCAATAATTTTTGAACATTCATATAGCGGAATATTAACAGACAAAGTATCACACTCTAAAGAGATGTTATAAAGTTGTGTTACAGGAATTGAACAAAGTTTAGTGAACAAACCATGCCGTCCATTGTTTTTGAAAACAGTATAAAGATCCTTTATATTTACGAGGTTTGATATTATAATTTACTCATCCCTATAGTAAATTGTAATTCTAATATGACTCTCTTCTTCCGCTTTGGAAACAAAGCTATGTGCTAATTCCAACAATATTTTTTAGCACATGCGTATATTTATTACAAAAGGACACTCGTAATGTACAATTTCACATTTTATTCACTCAATATTCGTATTATTTTGTGTAAATAAAGTTTTAAATAATGAATCACCCAAAAATCCACATCAAATAATGACAATAATAGAAATTTACAACAGTTACTAAATTTAAGACTCGGAACTGAAATCGACATAATGGTAACCTAGCAACGAATGTGTTGTTGTTTGATGAAATCTTATCTATGTTGCATATCATGCTCTAAGTTACGATTAAAATATATATTTTTTAAATTTTTACTGTTGATAAAATTATAAATATGAGTTTATTCTTTTTCTTTTTTTTTTGGCTTCAAAAATAACGTATTACTAACTAAATAGTCATATAAATCAGAAATACAACCAGTTCACATTTAAACCCGCTTCGATTTTAAAATATCTGTATTTTATATGTTTTATAACTATTTGTATTAATTCATAAGCTTATGAGCCAATTGTATCAATAAAACAACAAAATATAGATTTCTCTATGTCCATTTATGTGTGTTTATATGCAGTTTTCCGACATATTTCAATTCCTAGTGCAAAACCCAATATTGCTCTCTAAGAGCCGCTTCGAATGTTCAAAACTCTTGTTTAATATATTAGAATCGAAATAGATTATTGCAATTGGGCTCTATGCGAATTAGAACATGGGCAGACCTTATATTTGTCTTCATTTTATACCTCGCTATCGCTCGGTATAAAATATTGACAAATATAAGGTCTGCCCATGTTCTAATTCGCATAGAGCCCGCTTGCAATAATCTATTTCTCAAATAAAAAAATAAATAAGATTGAACTAAATAGAAAAGGTCCTGTAGTAATGAAACATGCTCCAAATCAACCACGAACTTACAGGAAAGGGACATTTTCTGCATTCGATATTATATTAGTGCCCGCAAAACTGAAACTTGCTTAAATTTAAAATAAATACATATAGGAAAAGGGACATTATATCCACTCCATATTATATGGATATCTGCAATACTAAAACTTGCTGTAGCTTAATTAAAACACAAGACATTTTGTTATTTGATATAATATCGATGTCAGCGTTACTGAAACTTGGCGTAATTTAACTTAATTCATATCAGAAAAGGGACAATTTCTCTGTTCGATATTGCATAGATCCACGCAATACTGAAACCTGCAGTAATTTAACCAAAACATATAAGAAAAGAGGCGTTTCTAAATTCACTTTAATATCATTAATGCCGGCAATTTTGAAACTTACTATAATTTAACCAAAAACATATAAGAAAAGGTACATTTTCTCCATTCGATATCATATTGATACCTGAAATACTAAAACTTGGTTTAATATAAGAAAGGGGTAGTTTATATTGATGCACAAAGTACTGCAAATTGTTGCAATCGAACATAATTACATTTCATGAATATTCATTTGAATTCCGTCAATTTGACAGGTGAACATTGCTCACGTGGCATATCAATGCTAAGTTGCAATTCCCATGAAACACATTTGATCATATGAACACGTTGTGGACGAATAAGAAAAAAAGAATCCCATTGTACACGACGTACTAACTTTTTAATAAATTTGTTTTAATGATTTGGTTTTAAAATGTAATTATAAGTATTGAATGCATTATTTTGAAGTTGCATAGGGATTATGAAAGTATTGACCGGGCGCACATTTTCAACATTTTAAACCGGTGCTAGGGGCCATCTTGAACTTACTATGAGGTATGAGCAAAGCTCATTGTTGAAGGCCAAGATGAAGGCGTTGTTCCTTTGCTTGTTTTTTACCATGTATTTGTAGAGACTTTGTCTCATGTGCATTTACTCCATATCCTTTTATTCACCATGAAGCGCTACTGCGCTTCATTAAAAATGTGCTTCGGTCAACACTTTCATACCCCAATGAAACTTAAAAATAATGCATTCAATTCTTAAGAAGAACACATAAGAAAATGAACATTTTCTCCATTCGGTATTTTATCGGTACTAACACTTGTAATTTAACCAAAAACATATAAGATGAGAGACAATTTTACTGAAACTTGCTGCAATCTAACAAAAAACATATAAGAAAAGGGACTATATCTCTATTTTATATTATATCTAAGTCCGCAATACTGAAATTGTATTTTATTTCAAGGCAAGTTCTGACCCATGTGACCCTGGTCTTTGACCTATCCCATTGTTTTGTGCATAATTATGTTCCTTTAGATTATATACACTTCATAGTAAAAAAAAGTCGATCTTACATAATTTCAAAATCTTATATAGACCCCAGACTGACAGAAACGGAGACAGATCCTTGATCGGGGGCATTATGTCAAAATCTGACATTTTTTGTCATAACCTTTAAATTTTACTTCAAATTCGTCGACAAACCACTGCTACACAATGTTATTAACAATAACATAAAACAAACCCCATCTCAATATGATAAATAATAAAGATTCTAATCCCATATTTAAGCAAATGCCTTATCTAACTCCTCTATGTCCCTTTACTGATCTGGTCGGGCCCATTGAATTTCTTGTATGTTTTCCATTGTTAAATGTATCTATTAAAATATTATATAAGATACAGACAAAAAACTGCTTCAAAATCTGCCTCTTCGACCTTGACTTTTGTATATTTGTGTTCCTCTTGACATGACCTTTACACTTGCTAAGCATGGGAAATCTTCAAATAATTTTATGTTATAGCAAAAGTCACAGTTTCTGACACACACATGCATAGGGCAAAACATTATGCGCCCTATCTTTCATCTTGGGGCATAAAAATAATTAGAGATCAGTGGCGGATTTAGAGGGGGCCCGAGGTGGCCCGGGCCCCCCTTAGGTTGGAAAATATTTAAAATTCCTAGGGGTTTTTCAAAAAATTTGGTTCTGCCCCCCCCCCCCTCCTTGAAAAAATTATGGGTCGGGCCCCCTCTTAGCAGAAAGTCTGGATCCGCCACTGGAGATGGAGATAAGTTTTATTGATATATGAAGTTTATTTAATAAAACATAGCAATAATTCTTCTTTTTGTAAGGCAAAGATAATAAACATTCATTTTATTCCACTTTTAATGAGTTTTTTACCGTTCATCGATAATATGAGGCAAAAGAATGGCATAACAGATTCGAAACGGCATATTTATTTGCCTCAAAATTGTTGATATAAGATTTATATTAATATTAAATTTATACGATGGAATGTTGCAGATCTAAAATCAATCTTCAGAATTATAAAATGAGATGTATACAGAGTCCTACAAATCACTGAACCTAGAAATTTTGAAGAAAAAACTTGAAATTTGGTGAATATTTGTTAGATTTGGGTAAAATTGGTCTTCAGGAATATATTAACGTAAGGCGTCGCGGAGCCAACTACGTTCTAAAAAGAACCCGGTTCCTTTCCTGGAAGAAGAAGAAGGCGTATAATACATGTTATCATTATAAATGAGAGGTGTAGAACAACATTTTGAAATAAATGAAAGAAAAATAAAAGTTCCAAAAAAAAAAAAAAACGTTGTGTGTGTCTTAGAATTTAAGGCATCTGTTTCACCATGTTTGCTGGATATGATCACGTGAACACGTATTATTTTCAAAGAGGGGACATGAGCAGACTTAATAACTGAGTAAGATTTGGAAGCGGGGGTGCACGGTTATATCAGTCCATGGCAAGCAGTTGAAACAAATGACTGTCCTTCCGAGGTCCAATCACGACGTTTGGGCTTTATTAGGCATCCAAATCATGATCAATAACTGTTAAATGTTGTAATAGATACAAAAAATACCCAGGTTGCATAAAAAATAGAAAATTTCGTTATGCTGTACACGTGTTTCAAGGAGTAACTTCTCATCAGCAGCATTAGAATCAAATAATATGGAAAGCCATAATCCAGAAGTATTCCAAAAAGAAGTACTGATTACCAAAAATATCAAAATAGGAGACCAAAATCATTACCAAGGACATCTACCGAGTACTATACACGGAATGATGCCTCAGTATTTTATAGTTGGTTAGAATTTTGGTAAAAACAGTAAATTTTTATAACACGCGGGGTAAAATATTCATGTCAGAAAAGTCTGACTATCGGGCTGCTGAATACCCTCGAGGACCTCTGGTCCACCAGCAGCGGCATCCGCCTAATGGTTTAAAATACAAAAAATACCCAAGTTGCATAAAAAAAATTATTTTCGGTATGCTGTACTCGTGTTTCAAGGAGTAACCTCTCATCAGCAGCATTTGAAATAAAATATATTGAAAGCCATAATCCAAAAGTAGTCCAAAAAGAAGTACTCATTACAAAAAATATCGAAATAGGAGGCCACAATCAGTACCAAGGACATCTCAGCCTCAGTATTTTATAGTTGGTTAGAATTTTGGTAAAAACAGTAAACTTCTATAAAACGCTAAGTAAAATTTTCATGTCTTACAAGTCTTGCTTTTGGGCTGCTGAATACCATCGGGAACATCTGGTCCACCAGCAGTATCATTCGCTCAATGGTTCAAAATACAAAAAATACCCAAGTTGCATAAAACACTCCTTTGTCATAAAAACTATATCGGATCACCAAACAATATGCATTATATATTATACAAATCTGCACGATCAGTCAACCTTCAACATCTAACTTGTACCTTCAGATACATGAAGTTTGCATATGTTCACATGTGATTAGAAAAGTTGAGAACGGTAGCATGTGCTTAATATGGAATAATGGTTTCGAGTACCTTTCACCTAATTTGTTAATGAATGTCTTGTAAAGTAATTTTGTGTGTGTTTGATAGTATATATGGGTGTTTTTCTACAAAACATAATTAAGTGATCGCTTTACATCTGTCGCCCGTTTCTTGCTTTTATTGTTGCTACAGAGACAATAAAAATGACAGTATCTGTGGATAAAACTAGATTCTACTGATTACTTACAAACAGAGATGTGAATTTCTTGTTAAAGTAAGGAAAAGATGTATTGATCGTTATTCGAGGAGAGCTGCCATCGTCGTTTGTAGGTACGCGTAAGTCATTGTGACTTCTGCCAAATGGATAAAAGTCTTCTAATGGTACCCCAATACTTCTGTGTGTGTAGAACAGCAAAAGAACAAAGAGAAATCTGACCAAACATGAATCCATCTGTTTACTGTAATGACATCTATATGTTCTGTTGTTTCTGTAAAATGGATTTCTATAATTACAGTATATAGATAATAGTATTGCACACAGCTCTATATAATATGAATGATAATGTGTTGGTAAGGTGAGCTGCAGTGATGAAAATCATCTTTTTAAACCTGTTAACATCGGAAAATCCAGCAATGATATATTCTACCTTTGCAGCTCACCTTACCAACACATTATAATTACAGTATATTATCGCAAACATAGATATTAACTACCTTATACAAAAATAAACGAATAAATAAGTAAGTAAAAGAATAAATAAAGATTACAATATGGCCTTTCCCATATCGACCCTATATCATCCGCAGACTGTCATTTCGGCCTCGAGGCGTCAGTCGGAGGGCCGATATGGGTCGAGATATGATACCAAAGCCGATATGGAAAAGGACATGTTATAATCTGTTTATCACATATTTATTGTACAATTCTAAATGATAAAAATAATTAAATTGGTATTTCAAATAACAATGAACACATTTATATTAACTTCGACAGAACAATATTTTTTTTCTTAAATAAATAATACCAGGGACGATATTAAAAACGACATACATGTAGTAATCTTGCAATTCATCGCATATTTTGAAGAAACAATCTAATTTTCAACGAAAATCAGATTTCCGCTTGTTATTTGGCACGAATAGATCCTTTCACGATAACTGCGTTCCTACGATTTTGAGTGGTAAACAAAACAGTTCCCGCGAAAATGACGTCGTGGGACAATTAATCAAGACTTCACATATATTATGACGTTGCATTTTACCCACTCAAAGGCATATGAGCGCATGTGCAAAATTCATAATCAAAATTTTGGACCGCAGTTATCGTGAAAGGGTCTATTAGAAAACGCAAAATTGAGAGTGAAGCTTGCTGATCTGTCATAGTTTTTTCGCGGTGGGTTTGTATAACATATTTCATGTTTGACGCTGGCTTATAATTAATCAAATAATGAGCATTTCTATTTTCTGAACAATGTTTTTTTTTAAACTTAGCCGAGTTTCTATTTGAATCCGTTGCTAAACGTAAATACATGCTTGGAAATATAAGGGACCGACCATTCAACTTTTAAAAAAAATATTTTGGAGCTGATTTTATGTGAAAAAAATATTTTGGCTGCCAAAATAGTGAAAAAAATTTCTGAAGGAGGCTGTCTGCCTAAAAAAAAATAATGTTAATTTTGAAAAAAAAATATTTTGTTGATACACGTGAAAAAAAATAAATAAAAAAATTCTGTCCAGAAAAAAACCATAACCCCCCTCCTTTTCAGGTTAAATGGTCGGTCCCTAATAAACGTCACACTACTATGACGTCATCAAAATGTGTGCACAAGGGCATAATAACCGGTTATTTTCCCGGGACAGTGATATGGATTGACAAACATTACAATTATTGCATATGCAAAAGTCTATGTATTACGCATAAATATGTAATAAATAAAGATTACAATATGGCCTTTCCTATATTCCTATATCATCCGCAGACTGTCATATCGGCCTCGAGGCTTTAGTCGAGGGTCGATATCGGTCGAGATATGATATCAAGGCCGATATGGAAAAGGGCATAATTTAAACTATTAAACACATATTTCATGTACGATTCATAAATAATAAAAATAATTAAACGACATCAATTACAATGAACACATTAACTTCGATATAACAATAATATAATTCTGACATAAATCATACCAGGGACGATATGGAAAATTACATGAAACAATCTGGCAATTAATCACATATGTTGAACAAGCAATCTTAATTTTCAACAACAAGGAAAACAATCCGATTTGCGCTTTTAAAGGGTGTATTTTGCAGGAAATGGAAAACGAAAATTGGAGAGTTGAGCTTGCTGATCTGTCATCATTTGTTTTTGCTGTGAGTCTGGCATTGTTTTTAGATTAATCAAATAATGAGCATTTCTATTATCTGAACCATTGTTTTTTTCAAATAGCTTTCTATTTGAATCCGCTGTCAAACGGGAATTCTTATATGGCCAGCTTCATTAGCTTTTGGAACATCCCCGTGGGAAAATTTACGATATACCACGTGCGACATCACAATGCTATTTAACAACGTCATATTTCATTTTCGTTAGAACGTTTCAGAAAGAGCACAAAACGTCACGAAAACTGGCCTCTCGGGGTTAAATTTTAGCGGATACAATGTACCACCTTTGGTAAAATATGTAAAATGCCACGGATTCCGTAAATTATTTCTTAGGTATATAATACACATCACACTACTATGACGTTATAAAAATGATTATGATAACTGCTTATTTGTACGGTACAGCGATATGGATGGACAATCATTACGGTTATCGCAAATGCAAAGGTATAAATATGTGATAAATGACAAAACTTCAAGTATTAATTTCTGTATTTAACGCCTTTTCTCTGCATATCAACCTATTGCATATCTTCACTTCGATTGTTCATTGCTTAAGTTTGTTGTTTTGTTGCAATTCGCTGTTTTTGGTAACATTTATAGATATTAAGTTTCGATTATGCCCATATGCTGAACTATCGATATCTTTATTTTCTCATCTAACAATTATTCATATATTTTACTAATTGTCAAAATTGAATTCATCCATTAACATTTTTTTGTTTTGTTTTGCTTTGTTTTGTTTTGTTTTTTTTTTTTTTCCTTACTATTATTCTTTGTTTTGTCTTTGTTTTTTTTTAATCATTATTTACTTAACATATTTATATTATTTTCATTTCCCATGTAGACATCCAATAAAGGTTTTGGGCACCCTTTTGCCTATTTCAAGTCAGAACGTAGCGATTACGCAAATCCGTTGATAACCTATTGAGACCTCTATTCAAGAAACAAATCCAATTAAAATCACGAAAAAAATTATAGACAATAAAAAATAATATTAACACTGTGTAGACAAACTTTCTCGTCTGAGTTAACTGGCAACTGACTTGGGAGCAGCTCTAATTTGACATGGAGTCAACAGTTAAAGACAGACATACCCTCTGGTTTAAGTTCTTGAGAGCAGCTGTAAGTCAATATGTAATTAGCACTGAATAGTCATAGAATACTGCAATAATACTATGTAAGTGAACATATAGACCTGCGTGAATATAAAAAAAATATCCCATTTTATAAGAGTAAAATTAAAACACGCATTCGACAGAGAAAATATGGAAAGTAACTGTATTAGAAATTTTAGTCCAAAACTGAATTGTTAATGCCTGGAATAAGAGTAAACGCCCAAAGCTAAGAAAAATACAGAACCTAACGCTGTAGTAATAGACAGTAACGTCTTGAGAAGTCAATTTGCTGATTGAACAGGAATTATAATCATATGAAAAACAAATCCCAGTGCGTTTGTTCCAATTTGCATTTCGTTTAAGGAATTGTTAATAAATGACAACGAAACAATGGTAGCATTGTTCAATTCTACATGTACAACCTCAAAATTTTTTGTGGGCGTTTGAAAAGTATATACTAGTAAATGTAAAATAAAAAAGTACTGCATACTTACCAAAAATGAATTGTTCTTACAAATTTTCCTGAAATGTGGAAGCTATCTTTTGTTTCCCTTTTATACTTGTGTCTTAATGACACAGAGTCATGTGATATTACTGCGTATCCTGTAATGTTAAATAACGTGTTAAATAAGTCAATGGTACAGGAGTTGTAGTGTTTGTGTACACTGAAACAATTTTATGCCTAAACAAGTTTTATTTTGTCTGTACTGATCAAACGCAATACGTAGTTTGTTTTACTTATGTGTATTTCTGTTGTCTAAGTGAAATGTTTTTCGATCGGTTGGTTTATAAAAGCAAACAGCAAATTAAAAATTATATTAACCACAACATGCTCAAGAAAAGAAAAATGTTTGTTTGAAACCATACTATATTTGCTATGCACCTTGGGTGCTTGCTAATATGTGACTTCTCTTTTCAAATGTCCTTGTAGCAACATTTCAAAAGCGCCAGCATATGAATTTTACATCTCCCAACTCATTTGCTACTCAAGGGCCTTTTGGCTATACAGTGACTACATTGATAGAGCTCGGTTGCTTAACAAAGATGTGTAGGAGGACCAAAGAGCAAAGATTTTTGGCCAATAATTAAACCTGTCCTCACAAACAAAGGCAGTTATTTTCAAACATTATTTTGAATGAAAATGATAATCTTCTGTCAGACCAAAGTAAAATATTAAATGTATTTAATTATTTTTTTCATAAATGTTGCAAAGGAAATTGGTAAAGACTCAGTTTATGTAAACAAAAAACATCTCAGTATTATTAAGATCAGTGAAATATGTTCGAACAAAGATGTTGAAGATTTTTCTTAAAGCCTTTTGATAATACTAATTTGCAAATTGGGTATAAAGAAGGCTACAGGTTTTGACCAAATATCAACCAAAATTCTGAAACTGGCTAGGCCAACAGTTATACAACCAATTACAAATATGATAAATATGAGCTTATGTACTGCTGTTTTTCCAGATAAACTCAAGTAGTACAAGTTGTACCAGTGCATTAAAAATATCGTATTGAGTAAAGGTAATTATTGACCTGTAAGTGTTCTGCCGACAATCTCCAAATTTTTTGAAAGGACAATTTATATACAAGTTAGTGAATTTTTTTGAAAAAAAATTAATGTATACTTATCTGCTTTTAGAGAGGTATACAGTTGTCCAGACACTTTAATAAGAATTTTAGAAGATTGGCGAATAGAATTAGATTAAAATAAATGTGTTGCAGTCATCTTAATGGATCTATCAAAGGCATTTGGTTGTTTACCGCATAACCTTTTATTACTGAAAATTAAATTACCTGTATCTGACAATGCCCTCAGTCTTTTTGATAGTTATTTAAGAAATAGAAAACAATGTGTGAAAATTGGATCAATATGTAGTTCTTTTCTATCTTTGTATAAAGGTGTTCGCAAGGATAGATATTTAGTCCCTTGCTCTTCAACATATTTGTAAATGTCATCTTTGATCATATTACCTGAACCTATACCTCTACATTGACAACTCTGGATGTCTAAAACAAAACTTTACGACAAGCGTGATGATTTCGACTTTCCAATAGTGAACTTCCCGTTTTAAGCAGTAATATTACCACATCTCCGGCATATGGCGTGTATTTGTAAATGTCATCTTTGATCATATTACCTGGACTTATACCTCTACATTGACAACTCTTGGCGTCTATAACAAAACTTTACGACAAGCGTGATGATTTCGACTTTCCAATAGTGAGCTTCCAGTTTTTGAGCAGTAATATTCCCACATCTCCAGCATATGGCGTGTACATTTCACAACTCATTCGCCACTGCCGTGCCTGTAGTTTGTACAGCGTACAGCGATTTTGTCAACAAAGCGAAATTGCTGTCTTAAAAACTTATACATCAAGGGTATGTTCAATCACTGTTGCAATTGTCACTACAGAAGTTTTTCGTTCATCACCACGATACGACAGACCGTTACAATGTTTCTGTTTCATAAATGAGAATAGATATCTTTTGGTAGATCCAGAGTTATTACCAGACTGACTAACACCGACTGTGACAAAACCGGACGACTTTCCACTGACAGTGTGACGGGTCACCTGATGATACCTCAGTTTTCGTATGGGTTCACACTGCTAGTGCTTTAGTTATATGGCGTTCTTGATCAGTTTTGTTTATTTGTTTAGTCTTTGTCATACTGTCTCAATTCGTGTTCGATATGATGTGCCGTAATTTTGGATTTGCGATTTTAGAATTCCCCCTTTTCTCTTTCTTGCTTCGGTATTCGTTTGCCGATGTATTAATAACAGCAATTTTTATCATTCTGCTGATGATAATACTTTATCAAATTCTGACATTAATGTAGATGACCTTCTTCAAACTCTTGAAAATGAAAGTAAAATTCTTATAAAATGGTTTAGTGATAATCAAATGCAAGCTAATCGAGATATGTTCCAAGTCATCTCTTTGGCAAAAAGACTTTCGATCAAAATATATCTTTAATTTAGATGGTAATATTATCAATTTTGATGAAGAAGTAAAACTGCTGAGAGTAACTTTGGATTTTCGCCTAAATTTTAAATCTCATGTATCTAACATTTGCCGAAAAGCCTCCCAACAGCTAAAAAAAGGGATTGTAACTCATCTGAATAAGCTTGGTAGGATAACTATATATCATCCTTTTATTTTATCAAATTTCAATTACTGTTCTCTTGTATGGCATTTCTGTGGTGACATTAGTACAAAAAAGATTGAATACATACAAGAGAGAGCTCTACGTTTTATATACAATGATGGGACATCAACTTATGAACAATTATTAGAAAAGTCAAAACTTACACATTTGAAAATTAGGCGTTTACGTTTTTAAGCAATTCAAACATTTGAAGTTATAAATGGCGAATTTCCATCTTATCTTAGTGATCTGATTAAAAGTTAAGAATAATTCGATATACCAATACATTGGAACAGCCCAGGGTAGGAACCACTGGATATGACCTACACACTTTAAGGCATGCTGCTCCAAACTTATGGAACAGTCTTCCTCAGGAATTCAGGAAAGGGATGTCTTTAGAGAAGTTTAAGCGTTTTTTTGGTAAATGGGATGTATGTCATTGTAGATTTGTAAATAGCAGCTGCCTTGGGATTTTGTAGGACATTTTAGCGGATGTAAAAATTTTGATATGTTTCAAACTGTCAATAAATTTCATTATGCATGATTAGCTTAAATGTTTTGATTTTGATTATTTTTTAGTGATTTAGCTTCTGGTGCATAACATTGTACGCATGTTTATGCTTAATGTGCTTTCGGCTCACGTCTTTTTTTTTCATATGTATGCTTTTATGTGCTGCTATTTTGCTTAAGTATTTTATATCATGCAATTGGTGTGTTTAATATGCTATTTGTTTATGTGTTTTATGTATATATAATGTTAGTTATATGCTTTTGTGTGCCACTGATTTGCGTATGTGATGGGCTCCTTGAGCTAGCCGGCAGTTTAGCGGCGAGCACTCCTTGACCCATCTTTCAAAATTACGTTTTGTTCCCCATTTTTCTTTTCAAGATTGTGGTCATGGAGTTAGTAGTCTACCTGTATGTGTTTCATTCGTATGTTTATTATACTATAGGGAAACGGGACAGGGAAAGGGGAGGTTTGGGTACCCATACACCGGTTTAACCCTACCACTGGCTTTTGCTAGTGCCGGTACCAAGTCCGGCTGTCCCGAGTTTCTGTCGTTGTTTACGTTTGTCTTTTGTATTTTTATTGTGGGTTTTTTTCTTGCGCATTGTGGCATGTGGCTATGTTTATCGGCCATTGTCGGTGTTTCCTGTAATCTTTTTTATTCTATTTTTATTTGTGTAATGCATGTGTTTTGATATGTGTATCGTTGATGTTTTGTGTTTTATATTTATGTAATGTGTATGCTTTGATGTGCTTTTATATGTGTTGCTATCATGCTTGTATATCTAGATGTATTGTCGGTTTGAAAACTCACAAGAGCTTGTGTGATTGTTTACATGTTATATCTTAAATAAATATTACTTGACTTGATTAAGAAATTTTACGGTCGACATCAGGATCTTGCGGACCACTATGGGATATCTGTTTCCCAGATGACAACAGATCATCCCCTTCACAACTGAAGTTTGTTTTTCCTCTACCGGATTTGACTTTACTACCGGAGTTGACATGTTGAACACGGCGGGTGTCTTATAAGAAGCAGGAATCTTTTCATACTGAAAAAACTATCACATCAGGGTTTTCATTATGATAAACTAGTTAAAACCTTTACTGAATTTTATCATCGATATACAGAATTAGTTCATATTAAATTGTAAACATCTAATCAAGGCTGGTATTTCACATCCCTTATTTTACGGTAATGTTTTACATAAGAGTAAAAAATACTTAAACTCACCTAACAAACTTATAAAACCTTTAAATCGTATAATTCGTAAGGGTTATAATAAAGGTATTGTCGTCAAGTCATTATGTATAGGGTCTTTGCATTTTAACTAAACGCATTCTAAATTTCTAAAATCAATATATTATGAGAAATAGTTCGAAAGAACATCAGGTAATGGCCGGGCATCCCTTTGTTCAATAGTCCTTCAAAAATACATTTGTCTGGCTTGCTTCACTGATTAGAAAAATATTCAATATTGTAAATTTGGTCATATTTCTTATATAAGGTAAGACCATTTGATTTTCAGGGGGGGGGGTGATATTTTTTTGAAAAAAGATTTCTGGCCCAGAGTTTTGCCCAAAAAATTCTCTGACCAACACTGGGTTGACAAAAATATTCTGGCTTTGACTTTGTCCACTAGAAAAAAAAGCCTGGCATAGTGTATATCGAAAAAAAATAATTTGGCCCGCGAAGCGCGCCAAAAAAAAACAAAAAAAATCCTATGCCTCTAACACCACTTTCATTTCTGAATCTTTGACATAAATAGCGTAAGAATTGCTCATGACAGAGAAATATATGGAAAGCTGGTAGTGTCAAAATCACTCAATTTCCGTATTTTCCACTGAATTTAGGCGCAGTTTCTTTCTGGGGGTGATTGTTCCTAAAATCGTAATATGTCTGTTTTTCTCAATCATCTTTCTACATTATTCGACCGAAGTTCGAGCATATTCACCTTCTTTTCTCAAGCGGAATTATCTTTGAAGTTGCCTACCTTCCCTTAAATTTGACGATTTTTTGGATTTTCTGTTTCTGCAGCTCTTTTAACAGCTGTTATTACTACAAAAGTGGTCTTAAAAACTACTACACATAACTGCTGTAGACATTTGCCATTAGGCTACAGGACACGCACAAAAAGTTTGCAATTGAAATGTATGGAGGGCCATGGTGCACATCAATACAGTCTTAGGTAGTAGAGCGGAATATATACGTCACTGGTGGATAAAGTGTTAAAGAGCATTCAATTAAACAAAATTCCACAGGAATGTAAATACCTGCTTTATTTCAGCATCAGGTCAACCCCTCCTACAAATCCGTCGTATTTTTCGATGGTATTTCTATGAATTTCTACTCTGCAAATGACATTTGGGTGAAGAATTAAAAACTGATCTGAAGAGAGATCGTCAAAAGTTCTATGAATGCTAGAAGATTGTTATGGATGTCTTCGGTAAACTTCAAGTAAGCTGGTAAAACGCTTTTGTCAGCGTTGCAGATAAGTTTCCCATGCGAACCTGACTTTATGAATTCGTCTAACAAGAGAATTTCTTCAATTCCTTTGCGAACGTCGACAAATTTTGGCTAGAAGTTATAGTGCGACAGGACCTTTCAGCTCGAGATTTCGGAAAAAATGTACCGGGAATTGAGATTCATCAATTTTAAGTTCCTTTTAAGTTGAGGATTTATAAATTTAGAGAAAAAAAAATAAAAGTCGAGATTCCGGGTTGAGACAATCATTTCAACGTTTCAATAGATTAGACAAATCATATCTTTGGCTGTACTATTAACAAAGATATTGACGAGGAAGTTTTAAATCAAATTATCAAAAAATTCTTTATTTTCTAACCAAATCGAAAATTTACTTCAAATATATTTATCATTGAACTTGAGTTTGTAGGATACACCAAACACGTAGGCCCGCAAAATTTTATAAATTTCAGATATGACCAGGATGTAAAACTTCAATAGACTCTTGTCTTAAACTATTCATAAATACATTCTTTAAAAAAAATTAAAACTGCACTCTGAATGATTTAGTTGACATGTCTAAAATCCATGCTATAGACCACCTTTTTTCTGTAGCTTATCATGACTTAATCATGTTGGCAGACATTACGTACGATGTCTTCATGCTTGGAAAGCTCCTATGTTCATCTACAACACATTTTTACAATTCATCTACAATTACTTAAAGACATATTGAAGATTGCAGAAACGATGGGTATGCTGATTTATAATGGCACATTTATAATGTATTTTAATGAAATAGGCCAGAATGGAATTTCATACTTTGTAAACTATTTTAGATGACTTTGCAGTTTACATTATGCTTACATTTGAAGCTAGACCAATTTAAATTGACTCGTAATGTTTGTAAAAATATCGGTAACATGTTTTTCATGCTTAAAAGTTGCCAATTGCATTGTAAAATTACGAAAGCCGGAAGGGGACTTTCGAGTTCCGATATCTGAATCCTTACTTCTAACTTCTTGTGTCTTACTTCTTACTTTTTACTTCCATGTTGCTACCCGGAAAGGCATCTTACATTGAATTTGGTATTTCTATAATACTAAATTAAAGGACCGAATTCTTTGAGCAGCATCTCATCAAAAACCATAGAATTAGGACAGTATTTATTATATGCGTTATAGAAATGATGCTTTGTTCTTCCTAAATTTGTCTTTAAAACCGATTCCGGGGATTGTTTCCGTTCAGAAGCTTATATAAGCTTTCACGCATGCACAATATTGTAATAATATTCTGTAAATGCTAAAAAATAGCGTAATTGTCATTAACTGTAATGTGAATATCAATGGGCCCAATTTGCAATACATCGTCTTATATTATGAGAAATAGTTCGAAAGAACATCAGGTAATGGCCGGACATCCCTTTGTTCAATAGTCCTTCAAAAATACATTTGTCTGGCTTGCTTCACTGATTAGAAAAATATTCAATATTGTAAATTTGGTCATATTTCTTATATAAGGTAAGACCATTTGATTTTCAGGGGGGGTGATATTTTTTAGAAAAAAGATTTCTGGCCCAGAGTTTTGCCCAAAAAATTCTCTGACCAACACTGGGTTGACAAAAATATTCTGGCTTTGACTTTGTCCACTAGAAAAAAAAAGCCTGGCATAGTGTATATCGAAAAAAAATAATTTGGCCCGCGAAGCGCGCCAAAAAAAAAACAAAAAAAATCCCGGCTCGAGAGTAAATCTCCCCTAAAAATAATAATTCCAAGCCTAAACAACCTGCCCATACGTGGATCCAGGGGGTGCGAGGGTTGAAACCCCTTTTTCCTTGGAATTGAATAGGAACCTCCCATTTTCTGGATTTCATGCAAAATTTTGGCACAACTGACAAAAAAATCGGTAAAAATGAACTTGAACCCCTTTTCTTCTGGAACATCACTGGAACCCCTTTTCGGGGACTTCATCTGCGTTGCTCCAAACCCTGCCCTTGGGTCTCAGGATTCGATTGAAAACCTCTTACCTCATGTACCAGGAAACATAATAATTTGATTTGATTACATTTTATTGCATTAAGTCAAAGCAATGGGATTGGGCACAAGTTATTGCATCAAGAGTTATCGGTCCTTCATATACAAAGTCTTTAAAAATACAGGGTAAAACAAAGCAATGCAACAACACCTTTATTGTTGTTCTTCAATTTGAAGTATCCATATATCTAACACACAATAAGACCAAAACAAAAAAAAATGTTATTTGCCGTCGGACTTGATATCAGGACCGTTGCCTGTCTACGTCATGTAAAGCGGACTTGGTTATTATTTGACGGTAAAAATTTTCGTAACAGATTTCTCGGCAACCACCTATCATATCTTTTTGTTATGCAGCATCAAGTGAATGTCGAAGGCGGGGAAAATATTCTTTTAACAGTTTTCCAAGCAACTACATATATACGTATCACATCCTTTTGCCTCTGCTGGTGGACTGTTAGTCCCAAGGGTACTCACCAACCCAATAGTCAGTACTTCGGTGCTGTGACCTGAAAACCGGCTTTATTGAAACTTTCAATATCTAAATTTTACGAAATTTTGATTAAAACTAAGGAGTATCTCTCTCTTGCAAAGCTTTGTCCTGAGCTGAATTTTGGCTTTTCTATTTAGACTATTTTGGTTATTTGTTATCTGTCAGCCTTTACACGTTTTTCTGTTTATAGACTTCCAAATGTTTTGGTTTGATCTGCACTGATGAGACATAAAATGTCGAAATGCGCATATGCAGAAAATAAATTAACACTTACTTCGGTATTTTGTTATTTGATATTTGGTATGCAGCATCAGCATGAGGTCCTATGATACCGTCGGTTTTAATCTCAGGTCTATTTCCTGTCTACTTCCTGTTTGCCAACTTAGTTCTTTTTTGACACCTATGGTCAATACTAGGAAATATTGGTAACAATTTTCTCAGCAACTACTTATCACATGCAGTCTTTTGATGTTTGGTATGCAGCATCAAGCATGATCGAGGTCTCATACTGTGCGATTTGATTTCAAGTCTGTAGCTCATCTGCTTTCTGTTTAAGGAAGGTATTAAGTAAGTGAGAACCGAACCGTCAGTCCAAATAACATAATACCGAAGTTGCTGTTAATTTTGATTCTGCATATGTGCATTTCGACAACTCGTGTCTCTTCAGTGCAGATAAATTCAAAATATTGGAATTCCATATACCAAAATATGCGTAAATACTGATAGAGAACAGATTACCAATAAGATCTAAATAGAAGAGCCAAATCAGCTATGGACACAGCTATGCAAGATGAAGATACTCCTTAGTTTTGAACAAAATTTTGTTAAGTTTAGATATTGTAGGTTTCCAGGTAAAATCGGTTTTCGGGCCAGCATCGAAGTACTGGCTACTGGTTCTAAAACGAACAATCCAAGGATAATGGCGACATCGGAAAAACAAAGAAACAATGATGTAACATGGACAAAGGAACTCCGGTAATATTTTAGAATGGTCTATCCGTCAGCCCGTCTGTAATCACTTCTATGTCGAATGATAACCACATTATACGTTGATTTATTCATATGAAATTCATACACAACATCAAGGACTACTAGAGGAAGATGCTTTCGATTTTTTTTTGAGTTTTAATACTACCAATAGCAACCTTGCTGTTATTAATTTGCTCTATCAGAATTGTTAAAATTTTCCCGCGATTCTGGTAATATTTTAAATGTTTCGAATTGTTTCATTTTTTTATAAATAGGTGGTCCATGGGTTGCAATAACCCCCGTGCACCCATCTTTCAAACCCAACTATTTTTTAATCCGCTTACATTCCTTATTAGAAATAAAACCTGAGAACACCAGTATAACCTGCACGCACTGGTGGAAAGGGGCCAATTTTTAGACCCACCAAACAAAATTCCGGAAATTTCGTAATTCGCACAAGTTTTTTTCTCAGCTCCTTCAAACTGTAGATTAATGCTTCCCGGTTATACAAAAAATGTATCAAATGATAATCTATTGAATAAGCTGTATTAATGACCAAAGTATCATTTTGGAAATAAAGCCAGTTTGGCCCACCATTTTTTTAAATGCCTGTACGAAGTCGGGACCATTGCGGTCGACATTTTTCAGGTGGTTTCCGCACGGTTTGTCCTTTTGTCTCTATTTCATATAAATGGTCAAACCAGACTAATTTTATGGTATATATAACAACTTTACACGGATATTATTATAATATGCAATTTAACACGCGTTTGTAGACTAAAACCGAACTTTTTACCCCGAAATTGATGAAAAGCAGTTTATCAAAAGAAGGTATTGATATGCTATCTCGACTTTGAACCATACAAAACTAACTTGGTACAGGGAGATAACGGACTGATGTTTCTTATTGCTTTAAGTTGTGCATTAGCTGTAATAAACACTGAATAAATGTAGATTGTGATTGAAAATACAGGAAATGTCACCACTACCCCCAAAAAATACTGCGAAAATGCCCAAGGTTTTGCCAGTTTTTGTATAAAAATGGACAAAAAATGTCCATGCTTTTGTTTCTTATGTAGAAAATAATGAGATATTTTTAAGGTCCGTTGAAGAAAATATTTAATGTTTGAGCCAATATTTGTGGAAAATGGGAAATTTTAGCCTCTCAGAATTTTCTATAATTCGCAGAAAATTTTGACATATCACCGATCAACAGCTGAGTTTTTATTTGAAAATTTGCAATTAAATTGTCTTCTGCGATGCATTAGTGTTTAAATGCACAAGAAGTATCAGTGAGTGAGATATTAAATACAGAAATTTTTCCCACCCCACAGTTGTCGGCGAAATGGTATTATGGGAATAATATTACATGATTATAATTCAAATGAAATAAACATATTGGTATTTAGTTATACGATGCAAATTTATCATGATTGGTTTTACTTTCATGAAAAAAAAATCATCTACGGGATTTTCCAATTAAAAGACAGATACAAATGGTAATTTTCGTTTTTTTTTCAATACACACTTTGATCTATTAATACATCTCATCACAATTCTTAACCAATATTCAAATCATACAGATGACCATACTAATGACATCTGAAAGCTCAAAATTTGCGTGTATCGTCATTTATGTATTTAAGGTCGGAAAACCTGCCCATGCCCCCTCGATAAAATACTGAGGCTTCATTCCGTGTATGCTACTGGGTGGATGACATTAGTACTGGATTTGGCCTCCTATTTCGATATTTTTGGTAATGAGTACTTCTTTTTTACTACTTTTGCATTATGGCTGTCCATATTATTTAAATCTAAAGCTGCTGACGAGAGTTTACTCCTTGAAACACGTGTACAGCATAACGAAATTTACTGTTTACTATGCAACTTCGGTATTTTAGTATTTTAAAGATGTTGTTAGTCTTTACCGTTTACGTGTAAAACGTACTGCCCATTTTTATCAACAGAAACAAAAAGTAGATATTGGTTGTATGGATTGCATTGTTTACACTCACTCAATAATGCACATTATCCATTTATATGTAATTACTAGTATTTATAGCAAGACAAAATATTTACACTTCGTTCTTTTACACCCAGTGTTACTACCTATTCCATTTTATTAATATATGTAAACATGACAATTACCCAGTACATATAAGTTTTAGAAAATTCCTTAGACTTTTACCCATTATAATTAAATTAATAAAAACCAAGTGCGATGTGTCATGCAGATTTAACCGTTAAATACATGTAATATACCGTCAATATTAATTAGAAAACCGTATTTATTGGAAAGTATGAAAAATGGAAATATTGATACCAATTTATAAACAAAATATTGTTAATTACCCAGTCTGGCGGCTGTTTAGTGTTTCTGGTGGTTTTAAAAGATAACTGGACTTGTCAGGATATGATAAAGCATTAAATTTTCTTCTTGCTAATATTTTTGTTCGTTTTGGTGATGCAGTCTATCGGCAAAATAGGTATTCCTATGGGTAACAACTGTGCACCTTTCATAGCAGATTTGTTCTTTATTGCTACGGGTGACAATTCGTCGCAAAAATTCAAAATGACCCTTCTAAACAGCATTTAGAGGATATTTTTAACAACACATATAGATATTTAAATGATATTTTGGCTTGAAATAATTTTGAATTTTCTAAATTTACAGACGAAATTATCCTGCCGAACTTACTTTAAATAAATCCAATAGCAGCAGTGATCATACTCCTTTTCTAGATCTTGATATATCAATAAATCAAGGTAAGTTAAACACTAAAGTTTATGATTAAAGGGATGATTTCTCTTTCCCTATAGTTAATATTCCCCATCTCGACGGTGATGTTCCGTTAGCCCCTTCTTACGGTGTCTACATTTCACAACTTGTTCGATATGCACGAGTATGTAGTGATGTTTCTTACTTCAACGACCGAAATCTTTGTCTAACTGAAAAACTTATGCATCAAGGGTTTAGATATCATAGATTGATAAAAACATTCTCTAAATTTTATTATAGATACATTGACTTATTGAGAAAATTTGGTTCTACATGCAAGACTCTTATACGAAGGGCGTTTCACATCCAAACTTCTATGGAAATACCATTTACAAAACGCATAGATTCAAAAATTGCCCTTCCAAACTTATTAATCCGTTGAACAAACTTATACATAAAGGATATAAATACAGCATTGTTGTTAAATCTTTACTTCTGTTTTTTGTTGTTAAAGATCGATCAGCTCCTAAATGCTTACAACATAACTAAATTAAAACAATTTTTTATATTGGCAGTATTTGACATTGCACAATACCATGTTTCTTCTTTCATAATTGATGATTTTGTTATACGAAATCTATTTAGAAGTATTTCAATTGAAGTTTCATTTGTAAGAAGGCTTGATATCATAGTCAACAGAAATTGTGTCCTCCTCGGGTAGCTGTCAGTAACTGCAAGCATTTGTCAGGACAGTACCCGTGTGTATTGTCTTCATGTTTTATGTACTTAATTGTAAGGGTACTCGTATTGATAAGTTAGACTTTTTTCTAGTTAGATTTTTACTGCGATTTTTTTTTGTGACGTATTTTTTAGCCATTCACCACACATAGGGGAGGGTTTGGATCCAAGAAAACGAGTTTAGCCCCACCTAAATTTTTGCGCCTGTTCCAAGTCAGGAATATGTTGGTCATTGGCTTGTCCTAGTCTTCTTATAACATTTTAGTTTCTTGATATTCGGGTTATTGGATGTGGTTTGTTTCTATTGATTATTCACTTTTTTACCCTTTGTGGGCCCTTTAGGGCTTGCTATATCGTGTGAGGTTTCTCACTGTGTAAAAGACCGTACGGCGACCCCTAGATGCTTTTAACCATATATTAAAAGATAATTATGGTGATGTACAATTTGACTAATGTAATTAACGAGCCAACCAGAGTTTCTGATACTAGAGAAAGCTTAATTGATATTATGTTGTTTAGTGATGCATGTAATTGCGTCGAGTCGTCCGTTATAAATACCGACAGACACGTTTCAGATCATTATGCGATAGTAGCTGAGAATATATCTCAATCGTATACCGCGAAGTGTGGGACTATAAACATGCTGATTTTGGCAAGTTTAATGACCTTATTGACCAGTACGATTGGAATACTGCATTTGAAAATTGTACTAGTGTTGATGATGCTCGATAAATTTATTGATCTTGCTAAAAAATGTATTCCGTGTAAAGTTGTAACTATTCGTCCGAAGGACAAACCTTGGTTCAATTCCGAGTTGCGACGCGAAATTCGTAAACGTGACCGATTACACAAGTCAGCTCGTAGCACAAAGCGTCCTGCTGATATTGTTAAATTTAAGCAACAACGTAACAAGGTCAATAATATGAAAAAGTTTGCAAGGGAGTCCTTTTTCGATAACATTAATATTATTATAGAAAAATATAGAGATCGAAATTCAAAAGCGTATTGGAAACTCATGAAACGAATCATGGGTTCTGGTAAATGTACTAATATTCCGCCAATTTTAAATGGTGAGAATAACACATTATCATATAACAATATTGATAAAGCAGAAACTCTAAACAATTATTTCTGCTCTATCGCTAGTGTCAATGATGATAGTTATGACGTTCCAGTGTGTCCAGTAAGAACTGATGTAGAACTCAGATCAATCGTGATCACACAACAGGAGGTATTAGATATTTTGCAAATATTAAAGTTAGGTAAGGCCTCAGGTTTAGATTATGTAAGTCACCATATGCTTAAATATACAGCACGAACCGTGTGTAAACCATTATGTACTCTTTTTAACTTATCTCTATCAACAAATCGTTTCCAGAGAAATGGAAGACGGCAATAGTAATACCGTTATTTAAGTCGGTTCAAAATAATCTTCCGTCGAACTATCGACCCGTTGCTCTTTTAAGTACTATTGGTAAAGTATTTGGGAGAATAGTTTTTAAACATGTTTTCAATCACCTATTGTCCAATAATCTGTTGTACAAATTTCAGTCAGGATTCACTCCAGGTCATTCCACAGTTCATCAGTTAATTGAAATTTTTCATAATATTTGTACAGCTTTAGGGAGAAGAAATCACTTTGTATTGTCTTTTGCGATATTTCTAAAGCATTTGACCGTGTATGGTTAAAAGCTTTAATTATAAAATTGAAGTCATATGGAGTAACTGGCCAATTACTGGATTGGTTCAAAAGTTATTTGTCCGATAGAAAACAGTGTGTTATGGTTGATAATTCTTTTTCATCTTTTAAAAGTATAAAAGCAGGTGTTCCACAAGGTTCTGTTTTGGGTCCTCTTTTATTTTTGATTTATGTTAATGACATAGCTGATAACCTTGATTCTTTAACTAGATTATTTGCAGATGACACGTCTTTATCTACTAGTTCAACATCAAAACAGCTCTTAGAAGAGAAAATTAACAGTGATTTAGCTAAAATTAATATATGGTCTCAGAAATGGTTGATTAAGTTCAACCCTAACAAAACTAAATTTTTATTTATTTCTAATACCATGAATTGTGAAAATTTGGAATTATTTTTTCAAGATATAATTCTTGAAGCTTGTAAAGAACATAGACATCTTGGTGTTATCTTAAGTGATAACTGTAAGTGGGCATGTCATATTGAAAATATATGTCAAAGTGTATGTCGTAAACTGTCCTTACTACGAAAGTTAAAGTTTTTGTTAAAAAGAGAACATCTAAGTAAAATTTACTTGACATATATACGACCTGTTATGGAATATGGTTGTGAGCTGTGGAATGGCTGTGGGGTGGAACTTACCGAAAAATTAGAAAAATTACAAATGGAGGCAGCTAGGATTGTCACTGGTTTACCATCATATGCTAGTAGGGAATCTTTATATCAGGAAACTGGGTGGGAAAAATTATTAGACAGGCGGAATAAAAGATGCTTATGTCTAATGTATGATATAGTAAACAACCAGTGTCCTTCATACTTGTGTGACCTTTTACCACCAAAAGTTTCGGAAATATCCAATTATCCTCTTCGTAATGGTGAAAATTATGTTGTTCCTAGTTGTAGATTATCATTAACAAAGTCTTCCTTTTTTCCATCTACATTACAAGCATGGAATAATTTGAGTCTTGTCGACAGAAAATGTCAAAGTAAGAGAAGTTTTAAAACCAATTTAAATAAAATTTCTACGAATTCTTCTGTTCCTGTTTGGTTTTTTAAAGGAACAAGAAGATTGAATATTTTACATACTAAGATTCGTTATAATAACAGTGCACTGAACTATGATCTGTATCGGTTTAACTTAAGAGACAATCCTAGCTGTGCGTGTGGATTTCCATGTGAAAACTCATTCCACTTTTTCATGGAATGTCCTAATTATAATAATATTCGGCGCGATCTTTCCTTAGTTTTAGGTATATATGGAGATATTTCTTTAAATTGTATTTTGTTTGGAAATAAAAATTATCCTGTAGAACAGAATGTTGACATTTTCCTTGCAGTTCATGAATTTATAAAACATAGTAAACGCTTTGATTAGTGGTTGCAGTGTGTGTATGCATGTGCGTGTGCGCGTGATTTATGAGTGTTGTTTAAATAATATTTTTTTGAATATATCATGAATACTTTTTACATGTCATTTGCTGTCATTTACCTTATTATGTTGTATATTGTAGGGAGAGGGCTTTATATAATGTTGTGATAACTTGTGCCCAATCCCATTGCTGTAAATATTTTGAGCAATAAAATATGTTTAATTCAATGTTTCAAAGGGGTCCATTAAGTGTACTTTTGGGTGTATAAAAAGGGAGTAACTCTATGAGAAAATGACATATTGAATGTTTTCACTGTATCTTAAAAACTATTATCACTAGCTCTGTCAAACTTCGTAGGAAGGTTTCGGGTGATATAGGATAAAGTTCTACGGTGTTCGAAATTTTGAAATAACAACCGTTCCAATGAGCAAACACTCATACCTCATAGTAAGTTCAAGACGGCCCTAGCGCCGGTTTGAGAGGAATTCACTTGCTAAATGTTGAACAATGCTAAATTTATGTATCCACTGTTTTACATCTTTTTTGTCATGAGTGTGGGGTTGTCAACAAGCATAACATATCGGGCAAAGTACTCTTACAAAGACTGTCATCCATTGCACGACAAAGGGACCAGTAGACAATACAACATATAAAATCCGATATGGAAATTCGTTTGATAGGTTTTGTGTTTCTCTCTGAGAACACAGTTATAACTAGTTATTATTTTTCCCTTTCACCTCGTAGCAATGAACTTGTCCGAAGCAGATCTCAGGGAAAATTAAACCTAGAATATTGAGACTTTGTAGATATTAGCCCCATATATCTAGATGTGCAATAATTAATTTTCTTTAAGGGGATCCACTATAGGTACATAATATGGGGGGCTCAGAAGGGGTGAGTTTTACTAAAGAATCCTTTTGGGAAATGCTAGTTACATATGACTTCTGACTTCTTATTTCATATTTCTAACTTCTTACTTCTTACTTCTAAGTAGTTAAACGGGTACTAATAAACCACTTTACTTCCTACGGTTAACATTAAAATCCTTAATCTTCTCACAAAATAGCAAATGAACTTTTTTCGAATATGGTTATCTATTATTCCAATCTTAGTCTTAATTCATAACCTACTTCAAAACGACACAAACGTTGATCATCGTAAATGTAGTGATGGGGCGTGAGAGTTATAGTCCTGGTGTTGGGCAAGCTTGTTTATATCAAATGTCGTCACTTATCCTTGCCCAAACCTCTTTGAGCGCTCACTTTGAATGGTCTCCCCCTTTTCTTTTGTTCTGTATCCAAAGCTCCAAACGTTTTCTCCTGACTTAAGTGTATTTTATCCTAGCCATTTCTTCTTTGTTGAGTGCCTACTGACTTTGTTATCCTGTTGTTTTCTTACCCTAAAGATAAACTATTTTATCTGTTTTAGTCGTTAAGCCTTCTTATTCTCTTCTTATTGTCTTATATAAACTCTAGTTCGTTAATTCTTTATCATAAGCGATTATCATCTCCCCGGTGTGCTGCCAGTTATGCGAGACTATATAAGTTCAAACCAAAAGGTCATACGAAGAAAGAAAACAGTGATTGGTTACAAACCCAAGATTCATAATTATACATTACATTAGCCGACAAGACGAAAATTTCCCAGACGTAAAGTGTTGGTGTATGGTGTGGATCATCAATGGCAAGCTGATTTAGTAGATGTAGCCAAAGTAGCATCGTATAATGAAGGGTATAAATATTTACTGACATGCATTGGTGTATTGTCGAAATATGCCTGGGTCGTTCCGTTGAAATACAAGACGAGGAAAAAGTTTAGTAGAAGCGTAAACATTCATCTGTAAATCAAGAAGACCCCAATTCTTTTACAAACCGACAAATGCACTGAATTTACAAACATAGTGTTTCAGAAATTTTAAATAGAAAGAAATGCACATTTCCTTACCACCATAACGAGGAAAAACAAGGCTAGTGTTGTCGAACATTTCAATCGTTCACTCAGAATCAAGATGTAGAATATTTTACTCACCGGGGAAAGTATTTAGATGTATTGAACGACATGGTGGATTCCTATAACCAGACTATTCATAGAAGTATCGGTATGCCTAAAGCAGACGTAACTTGGTCTAACCAGAATAAATAGTAGCCAAGAGATTGAATCACCGAAGTGAAGCTACTGAGAAACCTACCTGTGTGTTCGTTAAGCCAAAAGTAAACAAACCTTCAAGAAAGGCTATTTACCAAACTGGACAAAAGAATAGTTTACCGTGGTACGGTGTATAGAAACAAGACCTCCTGTATTCCTCATCAAAGATGATCATGGAGAAGGATCAAAGAGGTGGATTTTACAATGAAGAATTAAAACAAGTGGTGAAAAAGACGAGTGAAATTCACGAATCCTTATACATGTCGGATATTCGCAAAGGACTCCATTCTCTTTAGTTGTATTATCCTTTGATAGAACCTAGGATGGTAGGAGACACCCAATTTCTTCTGATGAGAATAGTAACTATGTCAGGAAGGGATGGTAAAATCATCACGAGGACATTCGACCTCAACAGTACAACGCCGATTCCAAGACATCCAAATAGATAAAGGGGCGACACGGGAAACGTCGTTGTATTCGAACCAGGACGAGTGGTGGTGACACTTCATTGTCGAAAGAAGAAAACATTTTTAGAATGAGACGACATCCCTATCACAGAAACATGAAATGTCATGGATGTCCGGTATATGACGAACGAGTGTTTCAAAAGGGACATAAATTAGGTAGTATATTTGGAGGTTTGTTTAAGGCAGCTATGCCTCTGCTGAAGAAAGGAGCTAAAACATTGGTAAAAGGAGATTTGAAAATGGAGCAGCGGGAGATGTCGCTCAAGGAAAAAAAAGATTAAACAGGACACCAAAACGAGATTACAACAGACGGGATTCAAACTACTCGACATGGCAGTCAATCACTCTGGACCTCCAGGGGAACGATCTAAAGAAAGACCAACGAGTCAGAAAAAAAGCAGACGTGCTATAACTAATCAACAGATCATATCGCCAGATATCTCTAACGAAAGACTAAATACCGAAGTTAATGTAAATTTGAACGCTGCATATGCGCATTTCGACAACTTATGTCTCTTCAGTGCAGATAAAATCTAAATGTTTGGAAGACCATAAACTCAAAGATGTTTAAAAACTGATAGAGAACAAATAACTAATGTGATCTAAATGTTAAGCTACTGAGTAGAGTGACATCAGGTGCTCCTGAAGGGAAGGAATGTCCTGCTGTATATACAGCACCGTCACGATTTTTGTGGGTCAATCCAGGGTAAAGTCGGAATCGATAATGTAAAATCCGAGAAGACGTAAATCTAGCTGAAAATGTTCATTTTCATTTTTGACACCGACATTTATTATTCTATCTATGATGTCGTTGTGACGGCCATAGAATTTCTAAAGGGATGAAAATTACAACGGCTTAACTTATCCCTGACTCGGCAGTTTTTGTGACAATGTTTTAGCTCTTCCACAACGTCACTGTATGAACTACAAGCTCTACAGTAACGAATTAATTGTGAAATATACACTCCATATGATGGGGATGTGGGTATAATGCTACTGAGAAAGGGAAAGTTCACAATTTGGAAATAAAAAATCATCACGTATGTCATATAACCTAGATTTCAGACGTCCATGTACCAAAAGTCGAGGTATGAAGCAGAATTCGGTTTATCGAATGTCTCTTTACTTTCAAGTTCACTGAACCTACAAATAGTATGGAAAAAATCTTGAAGACCTCCGTTTCAAGCTCCCCCCCGGGGGGGGGGGGGGTAGATCCGATATAAATATTATTTAAATCTTGGGTTAATAAGAGAAAGAACATTGTCTATATATCTGAAGCTGAAATTTAAAATCTGGATTAGTTCTTCTTGTTTCTGTTGCATTAGTGCTTGGCAAAACTTTGCTTCATACGAATAAAGAAAAAGGTTAGCCTAAGGTGACGCACAATTTGTTCCCATAGGATGAATATGTTCCCATAGATGAAGAGAGTACTATGCCAAATGATGCAGCTTGTTTGGCTTTGATTTTACCTCCAACATATCAGAAGTGGGAAGATTTCAACTGATAAAACAGGGCAACTTGCGATTAGAAGCAGTAGAATACCGAAGGAACAAGGACGTGGTGATCTCAAAAATCAAAGTTAAATGACATGGCAAAAACGGCATCAGAGAAAAACAAAGACAAAACACGAGAGTTCCTATCTCGAAAGTCCCGTATTATGCCCCGTTCACTGAACCCTAAATCAATATGGCAAGTGCAAATTTAAGTGTGTGTGGACACAATACAGGTGTTGACACAGTACAAGCATGGACACGATGAAATACCTCACCCTTTTTCAACGCAATATACAAGTGAAATTCTGAGGCAAAAAAACACTTCTATCGGTGCTACGCAACCTTCCTGGGGCACTTTGAATCTTCCTGCCTTTTTCCAGTTTCCATGGCAATGAAAGCTATTTTGAAAATTCTGATAACCAAAATCATTCCTATGGATGCTAGACAACCTTACTGTAAAGTTTCAACCAGTTTGAGGCACTTTAAATTTGAGTTTCCATGGCAACCGCGGTCATCTTGAATATTCAAAAAGATGAGTTTGTGTACATCTATTTACTTAAATTTAGATTCCTTTGAAATATTTGAAATTTGCTTGCAAAGTTTCTGAAAAACATCAATAGTTGTGTTTTTTATTAGTACCACCGGACGAGCGAACGAACGGACAGACAGACAAGGGTAATACAATATGCCCCGACTTTTCGTTCAATGGCAACGCTTTACCTTGCAATACCTCCTTAAATCCGACATGAACAGAGCGCCTATACTGCTGGGAAGTAAATGAGATACTGACCTTGAAAAGCGAGGCAGGGACATCTTTTTGTACTGATCTTTACACCAAATATCAAATAATTCCTCTTGATAGAGCTCGGTTGCTTACAATTAGGCTACTTTAGCAAGGGTATGTTAACCATTACTTAAAGTCATCTAATGTCGACATCACGATCTTGTGGACCGCTATGGGATATTTGTTTCCCAGATGACAACAGATCTTTCTCGTGGCCTTTAAAGTTTGTATTTCCTCTAATGACCGGAGTTGACATGTTTAACACGGCAGGTGTCGTATAAGAATCAAGAGATGCCTACTCTACCGGTGCACCTAATCTCACCCATGGTTTTTTTTTTTATTGGGTCCGTGTTGGTCATTTTTGTATGTGTTTGTGTCTTTTCTTTTCAGTGCCTTGCTCATGTTAGGTCTTTGTCTGTGTTTTCCCGATGTTGCCATTGTCTTTGGATTGTTCGTGTTAGATTGACGGTTCGGTTTTCACCTGGACGGACATACTCTATAATGCAATAAGTCTCAAAACTTGGCTAAGCTGGTAAATAGAAAGTAGTATCATCAGGTCTGAAAATTCATCCCATGATATGACAGGATCTGACAAAATTTGAAGATCTGTACCATATAGCACTCCAGAGAAAACTTTGAAGAAAACTTGCTTCATAATGCTACAAGTGTAAAATGACTGTTGGGGTAATAATACGATATGGCATAAATTTTCAAAGCTACTGACATTATTTCAAGTTTGTACCTTCTGTAAGGTGTGCTTAAGAGATTTTGATGAAGTGACAATGAAACATCTCACTGATATTTAAATGTTCTTATTGAAACAATATGCTCTCAAGAGCCTGTATCGCTGTTCTTGGTGATATGCTGCACTACATGTTAACCTATGTTCCCAGATGGCAGCTTTCTTGGATGAGATACCAACATAAAATTTAAAAACTTTGAAGAGGACCACCAAAAGACTATTGTGACAAAGATTGTTCCGATTGGCTCAGTGGTTCCAGAGGATGCATTTCCAATAGGGTCCTTAGTTAAAAATATGTTCAGCGCTGGCGGTCATCTAGGTTGGGATACGAACATAAAAATTATAAGCTTTGAAGGGGACTACTCAAGGACTATTGTGACCAAGTTTGGTTTCCATTTGCCCAGTGGTTTGTAAAAGATCTTTGAATGAAAAGTTGACGACGGACGCCAAGTGATGGCAAAAACACATCCTGGCTTTATTAGTTAGATGAGTTACATACTTAAAAATTTCAATAATCAATAATAGTTTTGTATCTCTGAAAGTTCAGTGTAAAGGTCGAGGTAGCAAGATCAAATAATTCTGGTCTTGCTACAAGAAATACACATATATTCCCAATGTTTAATTTTTTATGCAATTGTTTACATGCCAATGTCACATGATTAAATATTCTTGCACAAACTGAAAGATCTTGCCACAAGTAATGCATTTGCAAATTATGAAAGTAATATCACTTACATAGGTGTAAACCTATAAGAAGGACTAATGTATCTTTTTTTAATTGCCCAAATGTCAATGTCAAATATTCAGGTACGATTTGCTAGGTCTCTCACCAGAAATCCATATGCAAAATATGAAAGGTTTATAACTTATCATTCTAAACTTATATCCTAATTCAAAGTTTTTCAGACAGGAGACAAGCAGAACAAAAACTATAAGCCCCACGAATATTCGATTTGGGGGGGGGGGGCATAAAAGGTTATGGCATTTAAATGACTTTGTTACAGATAGACATACACAGCAATACAAGGAAAACTAATAAATATAGGCCATCCACTCTAAACAAGAGCTGGCGCCGAATGGCAGCCTGATATACCCCCGCTTATTGAACCCTGAATCAATGTGGCAAGTGCAAATTTAATTGCATGGGGACACAATACAGGTGTGGACACGGTACAAGTATAAACACAATGATATAATCCTAGTAACCAACATGTTCAACGATAACTGCACAACAATTGAATCTGCTTTACATTTTCAAAAGAAATTGTGACAAAAATTCCATAAATTGTACAACAATGAATAACAATGACGTCTCCGAAAACAAGAAGTGCTTATAACATAACCTTGAAATCCGAATACACGATAGATTGGACCATAAGGAATACCTGTGCATAATTGAATCCTACTTACAGTTTCTGATAAAAATTGTGACGAAAAATGCCATATATTGTACAACAATGAAAAACTATGACATATCAGCAAACAGGAAGTTCTTATAATATAGCCTTGAAATCCAAATACACAACACCTAGATTGGACCATAAAGAAGCTCTGTGCAAAAACAACAATTGAATCCAACTTATGGTTTCAAATGAAATTGTGACAAAAATTATACTGTTTAACAATGAAAAACAATGATGTCTTAGCAAACAGGAAATGCTTATGACTTAACCTTGAAATCAGAAGGAAGCTCTGTGCAAAACAACAATTGAATCCTACTTACAGTTGCGAAAAAATTGTGACGAAAAAGTCCATATATTGTACAACAATAAAAAACAATGACTTCTCAGCAAACAGGAAGTGCTTATGACTTGACCTTGAAATCGGATTACACGATAGATTTGACCATAGGGAAGCTCTGTACAAAACAACAATTGAATCCCACTTACAGTTTCAGAAAAAATTGTGACGAAAAATTCCATATATTGTACAACAATGAAAAACAATGACGTCTCGGCAAACAGGAAGTGCTTACTACGTAACATTAAAATCAGAATACACGATAGATTGGACCATAAGGAAGCTCTGCGCAAAACAACAATTGAATCCCACTTACAGTTTCAGAACAAATTGTGACGAAAAACTCCATATATTGTACAACAATGAAAAACAATGACGTCTCGGCAAATAGGAAGTGCTTAAGGCATTACCTTGAAATCGGAATACACGATAAATTGGACCATAAGGTAGCTGAGTGCGAAACAACAATTGAATCCCACTTGCAGTTTCAGAACAAATTGTGACGAAAAATTCCATATATTGTACAACAATGAAAAACAATGACGTCTCGGGAAACAGGAAGTGCTTAAGGTATTACCTTCAAATCGGAATACACGATAAATTGGACCATAATGAAGATCTATGCATAACAACAATTGAATCCCACTTACAGTTTCAGAAAAAACATAGGTAATCAACGATTACAAGGTTCGCCTCGGTATGGCACATGGACACAGAAACCCTATTTGGCAAGGGTGCTCATTTACCATCCCTTATGCATGTATACAAAGGCTAGATGATTGTACCATGTACAGTAACCGAGACCTAAAATCGGACATAAACGGAAAAGTGACATAATTTTGCCTGGATGTTGACCTACCCCCAAAGATGCATGCACATGCAAGGTTAGATGATCCTACCATGTACAGTTACTTAGATCTGAACTCGGACATAAACTTGAATGCAAGTCAATCATGCGGAAAATATAGGTCAAAGTGACCTAATTTTTCCTGGTCGCTGACCTACCCTCAAAGATTCATGCACATGCAAGGTTAGATGATTGTACCATGTACAGTTACTTAGATCTGAACTCGGACATAAACTTGAATGCAAGTTGATCATGCGGAAAATATAGGTCAAAGTGACCTAATTTTGCCTGGATGCTGACCTACCCCCAAAGATGCATGCACACGCAAGGTTAGATGATTGTACTATGTACAGTTACTTAGATCTGAACTTGGACTTAAACTTGAATGTCTGAACTCGGACGTAAACTTGAATGTAAGTCGATCATGCGGAAAATATGGGTCAAAAAGACCTAATTTTGCCTGGATGCTGACATACCCCCAAAGATGCATGCACATGCTAGGTTAGATGATCCTACCATGTACAGTCACTGAGATATCAACTCGAACCTAAAATTAAACGAAAGCCAGTCAAGCGGAAAATATAGGTCAAAGAGACCTTATTTTCCTGGAGGCTGTGAGATAGCCCAAGATGCATCTGTACAAAAAAGTTGATGACCCTACCCTTCACAGTTACCTAAATGCGGACGCGGACACGGACGTCGGGGATACTCTGATAGTCCCCCTCAACTTCGTTGAGGAGAACTAAAAATTGTGACGAAAAATTCCATATATTGCACAACAATGAAAAACAATGTCTTGGCAAACAGGAAGTGCTTATGGCATTACCTTGAAATCGGAATACACGATAAATTGGACCTTAAGGAAGATCTGTGCATAACAACAATTGAATCCCTCAGACAGTTTCAGAAAAAATTGTAACGAAAAATTCCATATGCTGTACAACAATAAAAAAAAAACAATGAAGTCTCGGCAAACAGGAAGTACTTATGCGGTAACCTTGAAATCTACATATACACATCGGATCATCATGAGGAAGCTTTTGCCAAAATATGAATTCATTCTGTAAAGTAGTTGCTGATAAAAGTATGGTTACGGACGGACGGACGAACGAACGGAGGTAAACTGTATATTCCCACTACTATGTAGCGGGGGTTTAATAAAAATTCCAAGCAGCCATGAAATTCAAGTCGTTAAATAATATATTGTTCCAATACCTACACCCTACTTACCCAAATAATCCCTGCTACCCAAAATATTTCATTGGCACATTTTGGAAAGATTTTTTTTTTACAATATCAAAATTTCTGGTTTTTTTTTTTTTT